>LGRX02002173.1:0-49846 GCA_001247695.2 Cymbomonas tetramitiformis
ATTTCAGGATGACCGCGTGACAGTGGTTAAAACAGACATCCCAACTACAGCAGGGCCACCAACCCGCACGCGGCACACTAATGGGGCGAGGTCGGTGCATGAAGATTTCAACCCATCCTCCAACCGCCGAACCACAGACATGACCTCCAAACCAAAATCGTTACCGGTCCTCACCAAGGATAACATGTCCAATAATGGCGACTTTACCGCCCTGGCCAACGAGCTCAGCGCCTTCCTCAGCAACCTCGTCTTCGAAAAGAACTCGAACCGCGACGAGGAGCTCTCGCGCGACGAGGTCAACAAGCTCAAGGGCACGCTATTCGGCTCCCTACCCGCGATCTTCAACAGCACGGAGGACGCCACCCGCATTGTCAGCCGATTCGTGCTGACGCCCAACAGCGCGAGTAAGACGTTACCTCAACTGATTCTGGAGGAGACAGAGACGTACCCCCCGCAGACTGGGTACATGTGCGAGCCCCTCACATTCCCACGTGACGACCACTTCCAGGTACTGACCGGTCAGATCATCGACTGGGACGCCGCGTGGCGCGTTCTCTTTTTCCTGCTGAGGCTGAAGTGCGCGGACCTGTCGGCCGAGACCGCCCAGGACGAGATCAAGAACTTGCAGATGCTGGCCGACGAGGACCCGGACCCCCTCAGAGACCGTCTGGTGGGACTCATGGAGCGCGTCAACTTACCCCACGAGTCCACGCAGAAGGTGATCAACCTTCAGACGGCGGGCCTGTTCATGCTTCAAGCTTTGCCCGAGCACCTCGCGGGCATCGTCCGCGAGCGATTCAGCAAAGCCATGAACGTCACCGAGGAGTGCACGCTCGCCGAGGTGACCGAGGTCGCGCAGGATGTGCACACCAAGCTGAAGAGCATGGAGACGAAGATCATGAAGGCGAACCTTGAGCAGGAGAACCTGGTCCAGTACGTAGGGGCGTACGCGGAAGGTCCCACCAAGTCCACCTTGGCAAACATGTTGATCACCGGCCAGAAGCCCAACTTCGGGCTGCCAGCGCAGCCACTGATCCCCCCACGCACCTCCACCACCAGGAGCGACAACTCTCGCCCACGCCTACCAGCGCCCCGGCCCGCAAACAACAACTTCGACACCTCCAGCCTCAACCCCGCCGGACGAAAACTCCTGGGGCAGCTCACGAGCCAGGCGTCGGCACCTTCTTTCAACACGGAACCCGCAACGGCCACACCCCGCGAAGTGACCAAGGTGTGCAGCGACAACCTTGGCGGGCCCAACGGCGACTGCACTTTCTGCCACCAGCCCTTAAACCTGTTCAATCACCCCACACTGCCCTGCCGTATGAGCGGCAAAACCACCTTGTTCGACTCCTGGGTCCACCAGGGGAAAATGCCCTACGGTCTACGACACTTGATGAACATGCTGATCGTAAACCACGACCGCGTCAACAAAGGCCAAAAACCGCTGACCAAAGTGGAGTTCGACCAGCATTACGGCAGCAAGGGGAGCGAACCCCGCGCCTCCAACCCCGCCGGCCCCACGACGGCGGCACTGTAAACGCGCCCACCTCACAGTCGACATGGCACGCCAGGTCCTACGACTACCACAGCGTGCCGCCACCCACACGACTACCTCCGGGGTTGCAGCCCCCCACACGACGCTCCCACCACGCCTGGCAGCCAAGCACCAGCCACGTCGAAGACCCACCCAATGGCGCAGCATCAGACGACACCATCGTGCACTTCCACTCATACGCTGCCATCGTGGAGCACGACAGCCCCTTCCTGAGGGGCGTGCCCCACCCCCGATGAGCCCCTCTCTCCCCGCGATGGGGAGGTGCCAGGTGCCCGACCACCACGAAGCCCCCAACAGCCCCCCTCGCTCACCCAAGGCCTGGCCCAGACAGCCCTCCATTCCACCACCAGCCCTCCTTGGTCACCCACCAGCCCTCCTTATTCTCCTGACAGCCCTGCGCCCGACAACATTCCCGAGCACTACCCCGACCATTACCCCGAGGATTACTCCGCCAGTCCCAGGAGCCCCTCCCCATCACCCGACAGCCCCATCATCACCTGGCACCTGGTCACCCAGGCCCCCGACAGCCCGCCCCCCTCACCTCGCCTCGAGGACGCCGCAGCTGACACGACGTCGCCACCAGCCTTAACGCAGGGACAGCGAGTGGCCCGTGAGGAATCCGCCATGACCAACGCCATATGCCGCCACGTGCCCTCCGGTGATGCACCAGTCAACGCCTTCGACATCGCGTATGCTGTCATCCACTTCGAATGGGCAGAGTACCCTATGGGGACCGACGGCAAGCCCGTGAGAATAGGCAATACCCGGGTGTGCCACTACGACCTTGCACACGACCAACACGGGCTCCCAACGTGCTGCATGGCACACCGCAAAAACCCCGAAAATTGGCAACCACCCGGCGGCGTCATCAACCGCGTGACCAGCGACGACGACAGTAGCAGCGGCAGCGACACCGAAGGCTACGACGAATATCAGGCCGACGAGGTCCCAGAAGGCGCAGCCGGCGACAACGCGCCACGGTCCCCCACGCCACCCTTCCAGATGCTACTGCACCCCCTCCACCACCACTCCTACATGGCCCGCAGCATGGTTAACCACCACCACATCCCTGCGCCATTCCGCCGCACGGACAGCGCGCCGCTGCCCACTCCAGCCGCTCCCGTCGCCGTACGGGGCAGAGAGGAAGACGTCCCGGATCCACCCTCCACTGCCACTGCAATGATGCTCATGAAAACCAACGACTGGGTAGAGGAGGACCACGACAACCCCCCTCAGAGCCTCTCAGCGGCCATGTCCACCACCACGGCCAACCACCAGCAAGTACCCCCCGCGGAGCTACAGTGCCTCACCAGTAAAGCGTTCGAGGAGATGAGCCCCGACATGAACGACTGGTTCAGGCGCACAGCCGTGTGCTACACCCTGTGCAACGAGGACCCGAAAAAGTCCATCCTTGCCATGAGCCAGCGCACAGGGCAGTACCTCACCCTGTCCGTCATGATCTTGGACACCGGCTCGATGCTCTTCGTCATGAACAAGGTGCACCAAGAGACGCCGGGCCTCAAAGTGCATTCCAGCACGGCCACCGTGGACACCAGCATGGGCAGCGGGGGCGCACAGCAGCACCGTCAGTGGGGCACTGGAGAACTAATGCTCGTTATCGCTCCCGGCACCTCCAACGAGATGGTGCTGGCCGACGTGACCGGCATCAGCCCGTCGTCGCACGTGAGCTTCGACGTCCTGCTGTCCGTGGACATTCTTCATGCCATGTCCGCAGGGGTGCTGCCCGCCACCCCCGGGCGTGGGGCAGCACTAGCCTACCACCCCCACAACCAGCGGGGCGACTTCGAGCACAAGGCCTACCTGCCCCTCAAAGTGTTCAAATACCACAACTCCGCACAGAGGCCCACGGCACAATTCGGGGGCGGGGCAGAGTGGACAGCACACCTACTGTAAACGGCATGGCAGCCATCCACGCCAGCCCACACCGACCGCCAACCGCATACCGCACCACCTGCCGTTACCGGCCAGCTCTTGTGGTATTCCTCGCGTTCATCCTCTTGGCCGCCTGCATCGACCCAGTTCAGGCCCACAACGAGGAGTCCGACCGCCGTGGCAGCTCCCACTCCAGCGCCACCACAATCCTGATGGCCATCATCGGCCTTTGTGGCGCAATCACTTCCAGCATGGCAGCCTTCTTCAAATGGCGCAGGCACCAGCATGACGACCCACTTGCCTGGCCATTTGCCCATTTCAAGACCAGCCCACCCCTGACGCTGCTCACCCTCACGCCTTGGCACGGGAACACCAAGGAGACAGCGTGCCAATTCTGCAACAGGGGTGCATGCCGAGGCACCACCAGACCCCAAGCATGCCACCTGAACGGCAGCACCGGACTCTATGCCCGGTAGGTCAGCGACGGCAAAGTCCCCTCCCACTTGATGCCACCCCTCATGCTCGTCATCAACACCGGCCGGGTCGCCGCCGGCCAGGCACCGCTGACGCGCACGGCCTTCCGTCAGCAGTATGGGCAACCCCACCCCAGCAGCAGGACCCCCGAAACACCCAACCCCGCCACCCCGAACTCACCCGCCCCAAAGCCCATCCCAACTCCCACAAACACGGTAGCTCCACAGCCCGCTTCTCCCCACGGCGACGAACCCCTCACCAGCAATCTGTGCAAATTCTGCCACCAGCCCCTACACCAATTTCATCACCCCACACTACCATGCCACATCAGCGGCCACACCTCCATGTTCAACAAGTGGATCGCCCAGCCACCCGTACCCAATAGGGCAGGGAACCTACGATGTAAAATGCCAATTGCATTAAGGAAATTCAGACACCAAATGATCATCAACCGCGAACGCCTCAACCGCAATGAGGCCCCACTCACCCGCACTGAATATCTGCTGCAGTTCACTGCCCACGGTCCACGCCCTCTCCCGGATCCGTCCCCTACCCAATCCCACACACCCCCTGGGCGTCACGCAACACCCAGCGACACACCACCCAGTCACACCCAACCCGTTGTCCCATTCGCCAACCCACCCACCACCCACCAAGGAACCAAATCAGACACACCCACAATGCCGCCCGCAACTACCCCCGCAACTGCGACTGTCAGCGCCAACATCAGCGCCTCAATTCTGGAGTGGGCCAAGCGCCTCTACAGCAACAAATTGGGCACGACAGCAACAACGTCACCGCTACCCCCAGCAGACGCCCCAGGGTGCTCCTGCAGCCTTATGGAAGTCGGTTTCCCCGGCTACATATGTCCCGAACATCCCACCAACGACGACCCCACAGCGCCACAGCGCCCGCCAGCGGTAACGCACCTGCCCACCCCCAGCAAGGGTGCGAACCCACCACGAGCCGAGGCACGACGACCCTCACCCCCGACATGGGCCACCATGATCGCATGCGCAATCATCCTCATGGCCGCCCTGCCCGCCGCTACAGCCGCCACGACGCTGGACTCCAACGTCAGCCACACAGGACGGCCCGACGCCCAGTCACCTTTCAGCACCCTGAACCACACAACACTGGCCACTATGCTCGTGCTCGCAACGTGCATCGCAGCAACGTTGTGGGTCATTCCCAAGGCACGACGCCACAACCCCAACTCACATGCCCGGTCCTCCGCTCAACCACCCGCGACGCCACCACGAACCACCAGCACGACCCACTACCACCACGACCCACAACCACCACAACCCACCACCACCACCACCACCACGACCCAACGACTCACCACCACCACCACCACCACCACGACCACCATCCCAACCACCACCACGAACGACTCACCACCACCACGAACCCAACAACCCACAAAGACTGACCACCGACATTCAAACCTCCGCGCCCCACTCATACTACAATGCAAGTGGCCCCTCACATATCAACCTCCTCCACACCCAACACCACCTCCACCTCACCAACCCACATTTTCGTGGACGACACCCTGCCACCCCAAGAAAATCCCATTTCCTCACACCAGCTCCCCGACCACATCCCGCGCGTGCTGCACACACGCCCCAGCAACCGCGAAAACACCCATCCCAATCCGGCAGCCGGCTCTCAACCCCCCAACAACCATCCACGCACCACACCCACCCCACCACCAACGCGGCCGCTACGCAACACCGCGCGCAACAGCGATTGTCCATTCTGCGGAATCACCATCAACCGCCCATACCACCGCTTCCTCCCCGACCGCTGCGCAGTGTCAGGCACACGAAGCGATCTCGTCCTGCGTGGTTACTCCCCTTGCCGCATCCTCGAAGGAGATACACGTCCGGAAAAGCTGGCACTCGTGCGCGACGCTACCAAGCTCATGTACATCAACACCGTCAAAGTTACCAATGGGTTCCGGCCCCTGACATTACGGCGGTTCAGGGCAAACGGCTCGCGCTGGGCAGCAACAACGCACACACAACTTTTCCCCACCATCACCCCCACACGCACAACCGACCACAACTACGCACGCGGGGTGCCCACCCACGTCGGCAGCCGTACAACCCCGGCCGCACAGGGTTCGCCACCAACCCACCACAGTCACCCCATTCCTATCGCATCACCCGCACCTCCAAATGCCCGTTACCGCCCCGCCCCTCGAGCAGTGCGAGCCCCCCCCCGCAGGCGCCAGTCGTCCCATATACCAGTGCACATCTGGCTGATGACCGCCATGATGTGCATATTCTCCCTCGCAAGCCCCACCACAGCCCTAACCCCCACCGCCATCACCAGCAACACCCCAACACCTCCAACCCTCTTCCTCATGCTTCCACCAACCTCTGTCAAGCCACAGCCTCTCCTCCCGTTGCTGGTGGGGGGGAATAATACACCACCAAGCACGACAGACGCAGACTGGGCAAACAGGACCGCCAGACCCATTTTTTTTTCAAATTCCCACACACCACCATGGGCAACCCCACTCCGGCAGCGAGACCCCCGAAACGCCCAGCCCGGCAACAACCACCCGACCCGCCTGCCACAACGCCACAACCGCCCCAACCGACCCCGCGGACAGATGGAACAACAACTCAGAACTCGCCACCGCGCAACAGAGGCCAGGCGCAACCTCCCTGCCACGCCGCGAAGAAGCCCACACACTGACACTCACGACAGTGGCCGAAACCACAGCCCAGTCACGAACATCACGCGCCGTCAATAACATCGTCACAGTGGGGCTGGTCACAGTCGCTACCATGTGGGCCAAGGGGTTCAGCGCGGAAAGCATAGCGTGGGCCAGCGCGTACACGCTGGTCTCCGTCACGCCCTGCCTGCGGGCACCCGGCTCATGGTACCTGGAACACGCCACCGCCGTCACAATCGCCGCGACCACAGGGACAGCCGCAATGGCAACTCACGGAGTGGCGTCTTGGGCCGTTGGGGTACTGGTGACCCAGTGGATCGGGTCAGCAACGGTACACCACACGGCAGTCGGCGTCTTGTTCCTAGAGGCGACATGGCGAGCAGTGCGGAGGTTCTCCCTGAACCTCCCCCTGCTGTTATGACTCGTGGAGCGGTCCCTTAGCGCCCGGATGAGGTGGGCACTCATCCAGGCCTGGGGCCCAGTGCCCAAGTCCGCTGGAAGGCGCAACCGGCGGGCTCAGCAACAGGCCAACGCTGTACTGCAGCTCCTTGCCCGCACATGGGTGCAGCGAGTGTGCGTGCAGCTTGGCTGCGCATTAGCAGCCTGGACCATCCTCACAACGGTCCAGGCAAACAGCGTTGGACACTTGCTCGTAGATAGAGGTGTCCAGGCTCATAGCGACAGAAGCATGGAAGAGCACGCCCAACTGGTGCGTGGCGGCGGCAGCAACAGCGGGGGCGGTATACTCATGGACACAGTTCCGCTTGGTCAACACCAATGCCATCATGCGATTCATTGTCCTGAACCCAAAGTGCAACGCAGGGAAGATATCTTCCTGGGATTGGCCGGCCCGGGGCCGTGTCACGGAGGCCCGGGCCGAAGGCGGGCCGAAGGAAAAGTTGCGGATGGGCCGAGTCGCATTGAGGGGAAAATCGATAAATTTCCAAAATTTTATCGATTTTTGACAAATTGTCATACTTAAAATTAAAATTTTGCGCCTGCGGCGGGCAATTTTGGGTTCGGGCCGAGACGGGCCGAAATGTGGCCGAAGTAAATTCCCAATGCGGGCCGAGCCACCTCCGTGGAAGATATCCACCCTGGTGCAACGACCCCCCCAGCCGCTTCAAGCGCGCCAACAAAGCGGAATAGGCAGCAGGGCCGTGGGGCGCCATCCTCCCATGATCTACGGCGCAGAGCCAGCCTCAGGAGGGCAAAAAGCCGACGCCACACCCGTAGGGGCCGCAAGCGGCGCAGCAAGCCACGGCGGCACCACCAGGCGCGAGCGTTCGCCACGCAGGCCGGCGAGGTGGACAGCGCCGTACCGCTCGGCCGAGAGAACGACGTCGAAGCACTGCACGTCCGTGATGAGGAGCTGGACGTGGTCATGGGGCCTCAAGCGGGCTTCAACGGCGAGGGCGCGTGGGCCGATGAAGAATGGCAAGACCTACGAAACCTCTTGCGCCGCGAGAAGGGCTTCATGGCCACCTCCGCCACCGACCTACCGGGATACACGGGGGAGATCGGCAAATTCGACATCCCCTTCAAGGACGAGTCCGCCTCGCACTACCAGAAGCCCCGGCGATTCTCACCAGCTGAGCGAAGCCTGATCGATGAACACTTCAACAAGCTGCTGGCGGACGGCATCATCGAAAAAGCCCCGAAGTACTGCGAAAACACCTGCAACGTCGTCGTGGCCATGAAGAAGGCCTTATTAGATGGCTCCTGGACGGACAAGCGTGTGGCGCTGGACCTACGAGGCGTCAACGAGCTATCTATCACTCAGAGACCGCACGCCGCCGCGGCTACCCGAAGATCTCTTTCACGACATCGGCCGCGATCAGTACATGACCAAGCTGGACTTGCGCAGCGGATTCCATCAGATCGTCCTGACCGACGATGCGTCGCTGAAGACATGCTTCTGGTGGGCTCGGGATGGCGCCGCTCCTGAGCAGTACGTCTACAAGCGCATGCCCTTTGGCAGCGCGAACAGCACCGCGATGTTTGGACGAGTAATCGAGCACGAGCTGCGCGGACTCAGCTGCGCCAAGGTGTACTGCGACGACATCCTGGTGACCTCGCCCACCGCCCGCCAACACCTGGCCGACCTGGAGGCAGTCATGCAGCGCCTGAGCAAGGTGGGACTGCGCGGCCAGAATCAGGCGCGTGGCGCGTGTGGCGCTCTCCCCGGCGCCGTGCCTTATGCTGCTTCATCTGCGGTTGCGAATCAGCGGCCAAAGGGTGAGCAGCGGCGCTTAAAATCGTGGGTGGGATGGGTTGGGGTATCCCGGGTGGGTCGGTGCGGGGCGCACTATGTTGGCCAGGTATCAATGGCGTGCTCTGTCATGGACGGCCATCCACATGCGGATACGCCATGTAGGGTTCTTCACGTGCACGCGGGGCTACCCGAAGATCTGGAGGGGCTAGGCATGCACGTGGTGCCCCCTCCTATATCCTGCGGGTCCAACGGGGACTGCGTATTGGTTGACCTGGAGAAGGCGTGCCTGCTTGTCTGGGCCGCATGCTGTATGGCCACCCTTAGTATGGTGCAGAACCAGTGCGAAAGACACAGGCGCACGATTGAGGATCTGGTGAACTTGGTGGACACGTGGACGGTGGCTATGGAAGAATTGGAATCCCCATCACCGGCTGATTCAGCGATGATGACTAAACGGTGTGAAGCTGTCGCGCTGGGGAACCGTGAGGAGAACGTCAGAAGCTCCTGGGAAAGGGGTACAGTCTTTTTGCAAGCTCCATCGCATCGCCGTGCGTGAAGGGGTTGACCCCACGGCACTGGGCGATGCGTTGCAGCTGCGCATACGTTTATGCCACCAGAAGATTGAAGACTGTAAGGCGGAGTGCGCGCGGATCTCCGAAACGTTAGTGTGCGTGAAGGATTGTCCCCGCTGTACATCGCTTCGCACAAAAGCTACAGGCTCTGCGTTTGCGAATTTTCTGACGCCCTCTTCCCTGTTCAGCACGCGTGATTGGGACCCGCGGGACGAGCGGGACGAGCGGTGTCTCCGACCAGGGGCCAGGTATTCCGTGAAGGTGGACTGGGAGCGCGCGAAAGCGGAATATCCGGGGATCTGGGGGAAGGTGCTTGAGCATCATCACGCCAGCATGCAGCAGGCGGTCCGGGTGTCAGGGGTTGGCCAGTTCTTGCTATCCCCAGCTGTCCTCCTGCGCAACCTGGGGAGCCATCAGCAGTTGTGGCACACGGACCTCTTGCTCCGGAGCGGCGAGAAGGCATCAAACCCTACCCAGTTTTCCTCCGGAATGTTCCTTGACGAGCAGAGCTACACGGAACTCCTGCCTGATTCGGCAGATGCAAGGCATTGGCAGCGGTGCGAGGACGGCGCGTTCCACTTCACACTCGATCACGCAGCGTCCGGCTTTCCGTCAGCCACGCCGTTAAGGCGCGTTCGTTTTTCTGGCCCGCCGGGCAGCGTCATTGTTTGGCCGGGGGACAGAACTGTGCATCGGGGGCTTTGCCCGGTTGGGGAGGTGCCTGGGGGGGGTCGCGGCCTGCGTACCGCGGCCACGATGTCCGCAATTCTCTACGGCGCCATCAGCACGCAGGCTGGAGTCCCCACCACGAACGACGAAATCCGCGCCGAGCCGCTGGGAACGTTGTCCCAGTACAGTATGGGATGTCATGGCACTTGCAATGCCTTGCTTGCGGCGACGCAATACGGTTTGGAGGGAGCTACGGGAGCCTGCCTGAAGTATGGAGCTGCGATCTGTGTATGCATGCGGATGAAGGGTGTGACCCGTTGCAGGGAACTAGCCTCCAGCAACCCGGTCTGGTGATGTGTGGCCCATGCTACGACTGGCGCAACCAGCATGCGGTTGGGGCGCCCCGAGTGGTGCACGCTTTGCACCCCTGCAGCACATGTCCCAACTTCGAAAACATGGAAGGCTGGTCAAAGATGCCACCCCCGGAGGCGCGGCTGCACGCCACTCTCAAGATGTCCGACCTCGTCCTAGCCTGGGAAGTGCTGGAAGCCTTCGTTGGGAAGGAAGCGTGGGATGCGAGGCCGGAGGCAGAGAAGGATGAGCTTGCCCGCATCAGGTGGAAAGATGGTCAGGCAGATCCTCCGCGTGTCCCTGCACGCGTGGGACCGCTGACATTCGATGGGTCCGTAGACACACAGCGGACGGACACCTGTCTTCTCTACCAGGGAGCGGATGGGTGTGCATTGCCCCGGACTGCGCAGTCTGGTCTTTGGAATCATGAAGGCGTGCAGGGCCTCAAACCTAGCAAAGGTTCCGGATTGTGCGATCTCCACCAAGAACGTGGGGCACTTATTCCATTCATCTGGTGGTGCGGTGAAGGTGAATAACCAGCTGGCAGCCGTACTTGCCGACCGAGGCAGGTTGACCATGGAGTCCGCGCTGGGCGTGGCTGTGAAGCTCACGCACAACTTCAACGGCGAGTTCCCGAACTTCAGTGGGCGGGAAGATGCAAAAAGGGGGGTCCCCAACGCAGTTTGCTGGTCCGCTGTGACTGCTCACAGCAGGAGGGGGGTGACGAAGAATCTCCCGCGGTGTGGGATGGACGCTGGGAAGCGCGACCGACGGCCGCGTGCCGAAATGCTGAGGGGTCGCGATTGGCGCAGCCCGTGTGTACTCCCTGCATGGATCCCGATCGCACTGGCGCAGATGACGCAGCGACAGCTACCAGCCCCACTGGTACCGCAGAGGCGCAGCCGCGCGTGTGGCCCTCTCCCCAGACGCCAACGGCTACTGCGGACTCGGCCGCTGCGGAACCCATGGACACCCAGGCCGACCCCAACGCAGCGACACCTACCAGCCCAGGTGTGTGCACCCTCGCTCAGTCTGCTGACGCTGTGCAGTTCAGACACCCTAGGTGTATTGCGCTTGAAATGAGGGGTACGTGGGTGGTGGGATCGCACAGGCGCAGATGACGCAGCGACAGCTACCAGCCCCACTGGTACCGCAGTGGCGCAGCCGCGCGTGTGGCCCTCTCCCCAGACGCCAACGGCTACTGCGGACTCGGCCGCTGCGGAACCCATGAACACCCAGGCCGACCCCAACGCAGCGACACCTACCAGCCCAGGTGTGTGCAACCTCGCTCAGTCCGCTGACGCTGTGCAGTTCAGACACCCTAGGTGTATTGCGCTTGAAATGAGGGGTACGTGGGTGGTGGGATCGCACAGGGGTGCTGAGAATGGCTGAGGCAAAGGCGGTTGACCCGACTGGTGTTCAGCGAGGACCGTTCTACGACGCCGACAACAATCATCTGCTCACCAGGGACCACAGAGGACATATCATCGACAGCGTCATTGACTGCAGCTTCGGATCCCTTACTGAGCCAGGCGCGTGTCAGCCAGCACACCGGAGGCAGCTGGTGGGGTTGCAGGCAGCTCCTACAGGTGCAATAGTGACTATGGCGGACGTGCAGGCGTACCTGCGGACTGCGGGGCTACGAGCCGTAGACGTGGAAGGCGACGGCAACTGTTGGCTCCACTGTGTTGGCTGGCACCTGCCACAAGCGGAGGGTGCTAAGCGGAGGTTGACTGGGGGTGGTAAGGTGCGTGTCCAAAACTGTCGGCAAGCCATACAAGCGTTCTACGAGATGCATCCGGAGTATTATAACTTTGACATGGCGGAAAAGCGGGGCCAGTAAAATGCAAATGGAGATTCGCAACGTGTCTCCCTGTCCAAAATCCTAGCGCAGAACCGGCAGTATGACGAACCCGAGTTCTGGCACATCATCGCCAACATGACGGCCCGCGTCATACAGATGTACATCAGCTGGCCGCTGGCGGACGTGCAATGGCCGAGTGCCTTGGGTCCATCTCCAGAGGATTTCCCCAACAACGCGCCCTTCGCCATGGAGTTCATCTGCCCCCACGAGGGTGTGGTGTTGTCTAGCCACGAACCTCTACGGCTGTGGAAGCTGTTGGAGCATCCCTATTGCGCGGGGCATTACATGCGCATCCTGTCGGATGATGAATAGGGTGTTAGTATGCGCATCAGGGGAAAGGGCGTGGCGCAGCCCCCTAGCAGTAACATTCGAACTTATTTTAATGCAGATTGCAAACCGCCCCATAGATACACTGCGATAAGAATGTACCCTAAGGGGTAGGCCGCACGCTATAGTACGGGTTGCTCAGGAGACCGCACGCAGTATCCATTTGTGCGGGAAGTCCGTGGAAGCTGGGAGTACGAACCCTGTGGTGTATTTCCTGCCTGCTGGAGGCTGCTCCGCTCCGCGCCGAATCAGGCGCGTGGCGCGTGCGGCGCTCTCCCCGGCGCCGTGCCCTATGCTGCCTCATCTGCGGTTGCGAATCAGCGGCCACAGGGTGAGCAGCGGCGCTGCGAGTGGTGGGTGGGGAGGGATGGGCGAGGGTGCGTGTATTTCCTGCCTGCTTCACCGCCTACCCAGTTGACAGTTGCAGGTACCAAGAGGGCATGCTTGCTTGTATCACATACGCTTGCGTAACGTTTGTCATGCGCATGTGCAGGGGGGACAGGCACGAAGACGAAACGACCCCGTCTGGCCGCCTGTGATACCCATGACGTCGGCTAAACGGCCAGCTCCGGTGGGGCTCCTTGAACAGTTCAACGACCTGGCGACGAAGATACACGCCGGTATAAGCCCTACGTCGGGCATGCACGCTTCACCCGGCGGGGAAGGATGGCTTCAGGGGAACTTCGACATTCTCCTTGAGAACGTGTTTAACAAGTGCGTGGCTTTCCAGCTGCTGGCTCCTCTGAGCCAGGAGCACACTGTGGCCAAGGGCAAATGCAGCCAGTGGATAAAGCAGAAGTTGCGCAATATCAACAGGAGGTTTCAAACGCAGTGTGTGTCACCTGATAACTGCCGGCAGAATGTCCTCGGCGAGGCAGAACTATGCACCGCTTGTGCGCCAAAGGTAACGGCAAACATCACGGCCATGCTGCACTTCGACAGGTTTATCGCCGCCAATCCGCAGTGTACGGGACTCAGGGTGACCACGCCCGAGGAATCCAACGTCCTCCGTGCGAGATTCCCTGGGCCGTGGCAGCAGGCTGTTGATGCCGTAGCAGGGGGTCCCCCGGGTGCATTTCACCCTGCGGTTGCGAATCAGCAGCCGCATACAGTGGCAGCTGCTGCTTGCGGCAGGGTGGCGACGCATGCACCGCAGGTAGCGGCGGATCCTGCTGGCGGCGGGGTGGCGGCGCATGCACCCCCGGGTGGAGTTCGCACTGCGGGTACGATTCAGGCACCGCAGGTAGCGGCGGATCCTGCTGGCGGCGGGGTGGCGGCGCATGCACCCCCGGGTGGAGTTCGCACTGCGGGTACGATTCAGGCACCGCAGGTAGCGGCGGATCCTGCTGGCGGCGGGGTGGCGGCGCATGCACCCCCGGGTGGAGTTCGCACTGCGGGTACGATGCAGGCACCGCAGGTAGCGGCGGATCCTGCTGGCGGCGGGGTGGCGGCGCATGCACCCCCGGGTGGAGTTCGCACTGCGGGTACGATTCAGCCACCGCAGGTAGCGGCGGACGTGCAGGACAATTTTATTGCGGACATCGGAGTCTGGGTGAAGTACTTGTCTGAGTGCCCGTGGGTGACGTTCGACCCCGCAACACGTATATTCAGCGATGATACCAACCACATGACACATTCGCAACTTCCCGAGAGCCACGCGATATGGGTCGGCGAAGTATGCCGGGCGCTGAACCTCCTGCGCCCGTTCTTGACGATGGTTCCGGTCGCCCCTGCGCAAGGACGTCGACACCAGGGCGCGCATACCACCCAGCCCCGCACCCAGGAGTCGCGCCCAGCCCAGGCGCCGGAGCAGGCAACACGCTGCAACATACATCAGCCCGCAGCACCGGCCCCGGGGGCATTGCCCACTCCGGAGCAGCCAATGAGCCCATTACCTACAATCATGACAGGGGCGGCGTTCCGGTCCTTCCTAGACGAGCAGTCCGAGGAGGAGGAGGTGGTGGTGGCTCCCCAGCAGGCTCAGGAGGTCAGGAGGAGTCCGAGGACCATTGTAACGTCGCCGCCATCCATGGAAAAACGACGAGCCAGGAACATAGCCAGGAATATGGCCTTGATGAAGGGTGTGATGGATGCTAAGGGCGCCCTGTTCCCCGTTGGTGACACAACACCGGCGGCAGCGTTGGCCTTGCTGCAAACCGTCACGGACGAGCGCCTGAAGGACCACATCACCGCGCTGCAGGGAACAGGCAAAAAAGTGAGTCTGACGATGAAAGGGAGCTTGTTTACCCTTCAGCAACCAGCGACATTTGCGGGTTACGCAGCGCTTAGCAAGCAGTCCTTGGACGCGCTCAACACGCCACTAACAAATGAACTCAAGCGGCGCGTGCAGCACAACCCGGAGCTGCGAGCTCTCCTGCCAGTCGCCGCGCCAAAGAGCACTGCAGCTGAACCCCGGAAATCCAACCGTAACGAGGGACCGCCGGCTGCCGGCAGCAACAAGCGCAAGAAGCAGGCCTGCCCGGCTGATGCTCGGCAGGTTACTGTGTCAGGAGCAACAATGGCCGAGCTCCTGCCGATTTCGCGGAAGGGCGCGTTTGATCGCGCCGTCAGTGGCGGTGTAGAGTGGTTGGTGGCTGCTGGCAAAGCGGAGAAGCTCACGCAGTCCGCTGTCAAAATACTGTCGGGCCGTATGAAGACACAGCTCTGGGAGACGACCACGTATGTCCCTGTGCATGCTTCAAAGTCATCTCTACCATGCAACCTGGCTTCCCCAGCATGCAACCTGGCCTTCCCAGCATGCAACTTGACCTCCCCAGCATGCAAACCCGGCCTCCCAAAGATGTAACCTGTTTCCCCAGCATGCAACCTGGCCATCCCAAAGATGCAACCCACCTCAAAGATGTAACCCGTCTCTCCAAAGATGCAACCTGGCCTTCTCCAGCATGCAACCTGGCTTCCCCAGCATGCAACCTGGCCTTCCCAGCATGCAACCTGGCCTCACCAGCATGCAACCTGTTCTTGGGGATTGCGTGATTGGGGACGAGTGCTTGCATGGCTTTTGATAGTAACTTGCACTCCGTCGTAATGATGTAATGCCAGGTGTCCTTCCTGTCCGACATCCAGATCTTTCCACCGGAGTTCCGCACCTTCTATGTGGAGTTACAGATTTCGGGTACCGATGACATCCAAGTCGATCCATACGTGTACACCTTGTGGAAGATCTTCGGCAACTCGTTGGTCGTTGTCGACTTCCAGGACGTTCATGAGGTTCTTGGTGACCACGACGCTGCTTGGCGACAGCTGTCCAGGCACTGTCAGAAGTTCTCCACGGTCGTCCTGGGAGACACCGTCAGCCGACCCCTGCATGCCACCCGCTTCCGCGAGCTGGCCTCCACCTTGTCCAACCTGTTCGTGGAGTTCGACACACTCGTCTACTCTCAAGACAAGGTGGAGTGTCTTCCAATTGATCCTATCGGCTGTCAGCTGGACCGAACAACCGTTGTTTGGGACAAGGGCATGAATAGCACGGAGGAGGCCAAGAGGTTGCGCGAGGTCCTGGCCGTACCGAACGACCAGAAACTCCACTTCAAGCCGAGATTCCTTTCTTGCGGGATAGACATGCACACCTACGGCACTAAGTTCAACTCCAAGCCGCTGCATGGAGTCGAGTACGTGGTGCAAGGGTTTGCGCCCGATTTAAAGCACGGTGCGACTTAACCTGGCCTGCCCAGCATGCAACCTGCCTTCCCCCGCAACCTGCCCTTCACAAGCATGCAACCCGGCCTCCCCGGCATGCATATATTTACTCAACTACCTGTGTTGTTACAGGGGAGACCCGTTTTTGGGTAGGGCGCGACGGTGGTAATTTCCGTATTTTCTTTCTCAGCCACACGCGGCCATCTGGGGAGCTCCTTCACGTCCTCTTGCAGGAGGAGCCCATTTATGATCTTCCGGATTCGGAGGAGCTGATCCGAACGCTATGTGCCATCTACTCGTACGTTGCGTCAAAGACCAGCCTATCCGGAACCCCAATTCGTGTGGACATGTTCACGACAAATGGGGAATGGCTGGTCAATGAGATGGAAGTTTTCGGATCGGGGGAGTTACTCTCGAGTAGTACGGATGCAGCTTTTTCCCGAGATCTAGATGGCATGGCTGATAGTATCGTGGCCAATCTCATATCATCCGTCAGTTTATATAGAATTTAATTAGCAATATGTAATAATAATAATTAGCAATAGCAATAATTAGCAATAAATAGCAATGGAACGGCTGCAGCAGCATATACTTGCAGTGTACTTGTTAACATTTGCAACCTACTTGCAACCTACTTGTCCGGAAGGGTCACCAAATGCTCCTGTATGAATTCTTTGGAGTAGGTTTCCACCAATCCGTCATGAAAAACCACAACATAAGGGCTGTCCTTTCTGTTGGTCTTGACTGCCACCGTGCCGTGCGACGACGCGAAATCCTTGAAAGGCACCAGGACCTGCCTATAAAGCAAGTCGGTCTCCCGCCATTTACCCTTCTGGACTGTCTCCAGCTGGAGCCCCGCCCCCTGGGCTCCCAAATGCCCCTCTGGTGCCTACGGAAGCCGTCAGTCAGCCAAAACTCAAGCTCTGTCCGGAGAGCATCAGAGCCCGGGACGTGAGAGGCCCACGAGCCCCAAGTCAAGGTGTCGGCAATGAGCACAACAACCGCCCTAGCAAATAGTCTGGTGACACCCCCTAGCACAAACCACTGGGCATTGACCAAGCCTGCAAACTTGGCTACGAGCCTCAGGGGCAACCTGTGAAACAGCCTCAACAAGTCTGACACACAAATACGGATCTTGTTCAGAGCCTTCTCAGGCACGAACAGGACCCCCCCTCCGGGTCTATGCCTATGCCAATATGCACTAGGGTACGAGTGAAGTGCAGCTGAAACTTGGCTTCGGCCACGAGCCAGCCAGCCTCCCGCACATCCCGCATAATACGGGTCAGTACAGCCAAAGCCGCGGGGTCCGTGAGAGTGGGGGCCCTCACTCCAAAAGCAAAATCATCCACGTAGGGGTGCACACGAAAGCCGAGACCCCGCCACTTACCTACGAGCTCCTTGTTGATCTTCGTAAACACCCAGCAAGCTGGGGCTAGACCAAAAGGCAGTACACAAAACTCAAAGAACCTACCACGCCATTCAACAGCAACAAAGGTGCGAGCCATCTCGTGAAGGTCAACGTGGTAGTACCCCGACTTATAATCGAAGTAAACAAACCATCATCCTTCCTAAGCAAGTCTATGAAAGGTTGGAGGTGTTCATACTTGAACTTAGGAAAGGTTAGGAAAGCATTGAGCCACTTACCGTTGAAGATCAACCGCAATTTGTCCCGAGAGTCGTCCACCATTAAAGGTAGGACAACTCGCGGCTTCCTCGAGACTTCTCTCAAGGCGCCCATAAGCACACACTCCTGCACAGCCTTAGTGACGAAGGCAGTATGCCTAACAGCAGACACGTGATTAGGCAGGTGCACTCGAGGCGGAACCCTGCCATCCTTAAACTTCAAATTGAATCCGTTCTCAATCCAAGACATTACGTACGAAGAGCGCACGAAGGTCCGCCAAAAAGAAGCACGCTCCCTAAGTCTACCCGCAACGTGAGGCACAGGAACGTCCTGCTCACACAAGGGGACGGCCTCGCCAATCTCTTCCTCAGACAATTCAAGACCTGAAACACAAGGAAAACAACAGCCCGCAGGCTAAAAGTTCATTACAATTTAGGGTTTCGTCCCCAATAGTTACATTATGGTTAGGCATTCCACCACAACCGCTAAGCATTCCGCAAAGCACATTGTTCTCGCCATCGTGACGCTACATTCTCACAATTCAAACACGGTCCGTGCCTCTGCCACGGCGTCTGCCGGCTGAGCGCGGCTGCGAGCATTGGTTTTGGTGGTGACCCCACTCGTTACAATTCCAGCATTGGAGCTGGCTGCCACGTCCTGCCTGACCAGGCGGTGGTGGCGGAGGCGCCCCAGGAGCAGCAGGACGAGTCGCAGCGAAGGCACCTCTGCATAGGCCCTTAGTTCGCCCCTTGGCAGCCGCGGCTTGCGCAGCGTGCAGCTTCTCAGCCTTCACCTCTTTCTCAGCTTTTCGCATTTATTTCTCATCTTCCTCATCCTCAGCGTAGGATTTACGTTCTAACTTCTCGCACATCTTCCAGCCAACCTCTGGCCCCTTGTCTGAAACCAACGCCAAGATCTTCGCGCGAGCTTTGGCGCGCGCAACTCCTTTCTCCGCAGTTTCTGAAAGAAATTCCAACGCAAGAGTGACGGACCCAAGAAGTCCACACCTTCTAATTCCTTCTTGGCATCAACAAGCGCCAACTGTGACGCAGAGTGCGCCACGAAGTGGTGCTGGGTCTCGAGAAATTGCTTGCGGAGTCCCTTGTCTTTTCCATCGGAATCGTTGCGTGTCAATTCGAGGCGATCGGACCCTGGAAGCTGTGAGAGGTCAACTGCGGCTTCCCACGGACGCTTACGGTCACCAGAAGCCACCTGAGAAAGCCCCTTGAGCTCAGCAAGGCGTGCTGTCGCTCTCTCCATATGTCTCATTAACTTCTGTTCGTTGCGGTTGCTATGCTCGGATAAACGTGACCTCCCCCGACGTAATTTACGCGTAAACACATGTTTCCAAGGTTTTGAGATTTACGCGTAATGCGCAATGCATTATTATGTATAGCATTATCGCTGCTTTTGCTGAGTTTTGACATTAATGTCAAAACGGGCCGGATCAACTCTTTTTCCTAGCATTATTGCTGCTTTTGCGGAGTTTTGACATTAATGTCAAAACAGGCCGGATCAACTCTTTTTCCTAGCATTATTGCTGCTTTTGCTGAGTTTTGACATTAATGTCAAAACAGGCGGGATCAACTCTTTTTCCTAGAATGATCGCTGCTTTTGCTGAGTTTTGACATTAATGCCAGGCACAAAAAAGTATGCGTGCTTTCCTCGAGAATAAGCACTTCTTTGCCTTTGCAGTTGAGAGACTTAAGAAGAGCAACTTTTTTACTCACTGTTTTGTAAACAATTATTTCTACCTAATTTTTACTCCTATTTTATGAACAATTATTACTACATGATTTTTGCTCACTATTTTATAAACAAGTATTCCTACCTGAAACTCACCATTTATAAACAATTATTTCTCCCCGATTCATGTAGAAATATTTGTTTATAAATTAGCGAGTAAAAAGGTTGCTCTTCTTTTCGCTCTTCAAACTCGCTATTATTTCTAAGTCTGTCAACGATTTGTAGAGCGGAAAGAAGAGCAACTTTTTTACTCACTGTTTTGTAAACAATTATTTCTACCTAATTTTTACTCCCTATTTTATGAACAATTATTACTACATGATTTTTACTCACTATTTTATAAACAAGTATTCCTACCTGAAACTCACCATTTATAAACAATTATTTCTCCCCGATTCATGCAGATATATTTGTTTATAAAATAGCGAGTAAAAAGGTTGCTCTTCTTTTCGCTCTTCAAACTCGCTACGTTTTTTCTAAGTCTATCAACGATTTGTAGAGCGGAAAGAAGAGCAACTTTTTTACTCACTATTTTGTAAACAATTATTTCTACCTAATTTTTACTCCCTATTTTATGAACAATTATTACTTCATGATTTTTACTCACTATTTCATAAACAATTTTTTCTACCTGAAACTCACTACCAAAGGGGCAGCTTTGCTGCGTTAGTATTGAGGTGCAGAAATTACCAAACTTGGTTTGTCCATTGTTAGTATGTTGTAACTAAGAGTCTTGATGGTGCAGGCATCGGTTTGCCTTAAACAAGTGGTACCTTTCACCTAGGAAAGTCATAAAATACTCAAACTGAAAAAAAATATCAAGGGTGTGTCACAAAATACTTTTTTCGAGAAACGTATACAATAAAATCATGCAAAATTTAAGGCCGTTTTAACTGATTGTATTCATGGGTCCTTCACAGTGGTGGCAATATTAAACTATGTATAGTTTTGAAAAACTCGGGTCCTCGTAACCTCGTAACCTCGTCAGTTTTGAAAGCTGTTGGCCTGCGGGCTGTTGTTTTCCTTGTGTTTCAGGTCTTGAATTGTCTGAGGAAGAGATTGGCGAGGCCGTACCTTTGTGTGAGCAGGACGTTCCTGTGCCTCGCGTTGCGGGTAGACTTAGCCTGGAGCGAGCTTCTTTTTGGCGGACCTTCGTGCGCTCTTCGTACGTTATGTCTTGGATTGAGAACGGTTTTAATTTGAAGTTTAAGGATGGCAGGGTTCCGCCTCGAGTGCACCTGCCTAATCACGTGTCTGCTGTTAGGCATACTGCCTTCGTCACTGAGGCTGTGCAGGAGTGTGTGCTTATCGGCGCCTTGAGAGAAGTCTCGGGGAAGCCGCGGGTTGTCCTACCTTTAATGGTGGACGACTCTCGGGACAAATTACGGCTGATCTTCAACGGTAAGTGGTTCAATGCTTTCTTGATCTTTTTAAAGTTCAAGTATGAGCACCTCCAGCCTTTTATAGACCTGCTTAGGAAGGATGATGGGTTGTTTTACTTCGACTATAAGTCGGGGTACTACCACGTTGACCTTCACGAGATGTCTCGTACCTATGTTGTTGTTGAGTGGCAGGGTAGATTCTTTGAGTTTTGTGTGCTGCCTTTTGGTCTAGCCCCAGCTTGCTGGGTGTTCACGAAGATTAACAAGGAGCTCGTAGGTAAGTGGCGGGGTCTCGGGTTCCGTGTACACCCCTACGTGGCCGATTGTGCTTTTGCAGTGAGGGCTCCTACTCTCACGGACCCCGCGGCTTTGGCTGTACTGACCCGTATTATGCGGGATGTGCGGGAGGCTGGCTGGCTCGTGTCTGAGCACAAGTTTCAGCTGCACTTCACACGCACCCTGGTGCATATTGACATAGGCATAGACCTGGAGGGGGGGGTCCTGTTCGTGCCTGAGAAGGCTCTGACCAAGATCCGTGCTTGTGTGTCAGACTTGTTGAGGCTGTTTCATAGGCTGCCTCTGAGGCTTGTTGCCAAGTTTGCAGGCTTGGTCAATGCCCAGTGGTTTGTGCTAGGGAGTGTCACCAGACTGTTTGCTAGGGCGGCTGCCGTACTCATCGCTGACACTTTGACTTGGGGCTCGTGGGCCTCCCACGTCCCGGGCTCTGATGCTCTCCGGGCGGAACTTGAGTTTTGGCTGACTGACGGCTTCCGTAGGCACCAGAGGGGCATTTGGGAGCCCAGGGGGGCGGGGCTCAAGCTGGAGACAGTCCATGCGGACACCTCCGAGGTGGCATGGGGCTCCTGGCTGGAGCAGTCCTTAGGGGGGCCTGAGTTGCTTGGCCACAGTTATCTGACCATGTCAGACATACTGAAGTCATCCACTCTCAGGGAGCTCCGGGGCATTTTTGACTCTCTCCGGGCATTTAATGTTGCTGGCAGGCTGAGAGGGAAGAGGGTGCTTGTCATTTGTGACAATCAGGCTGTGCATTTTGTCATTGAGTCTGGCAGTAGGCATCAGGAGTTCCAGGAGCTGGCATTGGTGGTGCATGATTTCTGTGCTGACCACGGGGTGGTTTTGTCCTCTCTTTGGATGCCCAGGGAGTTTGAGACCCGGGCTGATGCCCTCTCCAAGATCAGAGACCATGATGACTGGATGGTCAACCCGGCAATCTTTCGGTGGGCTGACCCGTGGATTGCCGGGGGGTGGAGGCACACCCGGGACAGGTTTGCAACTGATAAGAATTGTCTTATTTTTGACAGTGCAGGTGCCCCGTCTTTCAACAGTGCTTGGCACTGTCCAGGTACGTCTGGGGTTGACACCTTCAATCAGACGGATTGGCGGGAGCACGTCAACTGGTGCAACCCGCCTTTTCGGATGATCGGGAGGCTCCTGCTGTTTCTGCAGGCTGAGAGGGCTGCGGCCTCCATTGTGGCCCCGGTCTGGACTTTCCACCCGTGGTGGGTCTTGCTGTGTCCCGACGGGGTTCACTTAGCAGACTGTGTGGTGCAGTGGGCGGAGCTCCAGCCTTCTGCGGACACCTTCCTCCCTGGCCTCGGAAGGGCCAATGCGGGGGGGGTGGGCCTGCCGGATTTTCGGGTCCTCCTCTTGCGGGTCTCCTTCGATGAGAGGGAGCCTGCGGGCCCCGGTCCCCGCTGTACCTTGGGAGGTTGCAAGGCTTGTGACTGGGGTAGGGGTATGAGATGGGGGCTGCCTTTCATGCAGACATCGTAGGCACTGGGGAGCAGTGGTGCTGGATGTGACACACCGACAGTTTAATCTGTCACTTGTCACTTCCTAAAGTAGGCTGGGTGACCGTCACCAGTAGTCGGGAAACTCCCGTTAGTATTTATGTGTATCTCTCTTTTATCAATCTGACTTTTACCGTTCTGATTCCGAAACCCTTAACTCAGGGTTTATTTCCAGTTATCATAGTTATTCACTCCGAACTATATATCTGACAAGTGGGCTGGGCTGCATTTCTCCGTGACGAACCCGCTGGAGATGCAGCTGCGGGCAGACATGCTGTTGGCGGTGTCTGGCACCCGTGAGGCTAGCACCATGCGGGGCTACTCTCGGGTGTTCGTGCGGTACCAGGCCTTCTGTCAGGACCGTGACGACCCGCCCAGGGTGCCTGTTCCTGCCGACCCGGTCACGGTGGCTATGTACTTGCAGTACATAGCCAATGCGGCCAGGACGTTCTCTGTGGTGAAGACCGCTTCGGCTATGGTCTTCACTGCTCATGACTTGGCGCTGGTCCCGGCGGACCGGAACTCCACTTCTCATCGGCTGGTGGCCGTGGTACGGGAGGCAGCTCACAGGAGGCTGGGGGACAGGCGGCTCAACAGGAAGGAGCCGCTGGAGTTTGCATTCGTGCAGAGTGGTGCCCGTTGCTGGTTGATGCTGGGAGGGGTCACTCGGCAGATGTTTGCTACACTGGGTTTGGACATGTGGACAGGCTTTTGGCGGTATGACTGTGCGGAGAAGGTGAGACTGCGGGATATGAAGTTCTGTGAGACCCACATGACCACCTTCCTGGAGAAGCGGAAGACGGACAAGTACAGGTATGGTCAGCTGGTGGAGGTTGCCCGGGCGGCGGAGGGGCAGCCTTTGTGCCCAGTGGAGGTCAGTCAGAGGTGGGTTGACACTCAGATTGCACGGGGAGTGCAGCCCGATGAGCCACTGTTTCAGCTCTTGCAGAACTCTTGCACCGGCCGGGTTTCCATTCACGTATGTGTCATATGTGTCATGCAAGCTGGGCTATGTAGCCGCAGCTGATTAGAAAACCTCAGTTTTCAGATCTGCTCCGTATGACATGACAGTCATACTGCCTGTCATACTCCACTGATCAGAAAACGGGATGTTATGTGTCACAGTGCAGAGAGCGGAGCGATAGGTGCTGTGTCACATAACTCAGGTTATGTGACACACCGGACCGAGGGTCCCGGTCAGGCAGTATAAGGTTGCGAACTCCCAGAGAGTTCGGCTCCGGTGTTTGATCATATTTCGGATTCAGGGTATTATTTTGAACTGTGATTTTCTGCGTGGTGTATATATTCGGTGTCTCGGTTTTTTAGCAGTATGGACGAAATTTCTGACGCTCAGTTAGAAGAAAAGATCGCGGCCGTGAAAGGATCCGTTGAGTACGCAACCTATAAGGCCAAGTTGAATGAGACTATCCCGAAGCTTTCCGACGATGACAAAAATCTCCAATCATATCTCGCTGCGCTTGTCCACGAGCAGCGCAATCGTTCCGCGAATCAGCCAGGAAAGTTAGACGCAATTCTTCAGTCAGTAGGGGCGAGAGCGCCCGAAAAACGTAAGCTTCAGCGCCCCACAGCTTGGACCGCAGGCGGTTTCGTTCACTCCAAGCAAGGTGGATCAAAATCGGAAGACCTTTCGTGCAAGCGTCAGTTCGAGACGCTAGACAAAGCGGATGACGTCTTCTTCAGCGTTAAGCAGCAGTTGGAAGGCTTGGAGCAGCCAACGTCAATGGCTGAAGAAGAGTTGACGAAAATCAAGAAGATAAAAGCTGCAGTCGAGGAAGGTATGCTCTGGGCTGAAACCCAAGCTCAAGTAGTAGATATCGCGTTCAAATTCGGATCGGGCCTACCGCCCAAGAGTTTGAGGGAGAACCAGTAGTTGTCACAGAGGAGCAAGAAAAGAGGCTCAAGCAAGCCAAGAAGGCAGTGGCTGAACGCTACGCTAAGATTGAGAAGGAAAAAGCTGGGAAAAAGAATTTGAACAAGCCTTTTGTTGGAGGGCGTCACCTTCCTAATCGCGAGCAGCCCAATCAAGGAAGAGCGTGTTTCATATGTGGCAATCCCAATCATATCTCTCCCAACTGTCCCCAGAATCGTAATGGAAAAGGGAAAGGGAAGTGAGAAGGTGTTATTCACCTTGAGGCAGTAAGTGCCAATGGAACTTCGGCTTATCGCCTTAGAGAACTTGCGTGGCTTATTGCCCGCGGTATTATTGCTTATCGCGGTAATTGGGCAGTGGCCCTTGCGTAATTGTCGGAATTGCTTCTCAATTTGTCTCGATGTAAGTAAATCCAATGCAAATCGTGCTTGCAGAGCCCACAACGTGGCTTGCTGTTAACAAATTGCGTGGCTGCTTAACGCACTTTTGTGGCAATGCTTTATGTTTGCTCGGTGTGCTTAATTTCGGAGTGTGCCCGCACTCGATCACACGTTTCCAGGATTGTGACGTGTTGCTTAGCGGAACTTGCTTGCCCGTGTTGAGTTGCCAGCAATTCAATCTTCAAAATTGGAAGCATAGCACACTCAGGCACGCGACACGGAGTGTTTTTTTCCAATGTACCTGTCGTCCGATCCTTGTTCTCTCTTTTAGTTAGCTTAGTAGGTTCAGTTTTGTTTGCAGAATTCCACGACTGCCCGTCCGAGTTCGACGAGGCGGCAGTCCCTGCAGTTTCCACGGCTGCTCCTAAGAATACAGGCAGGCTTCGGCAGCGGTCAGGCTTCTGGCGGTCCTTTGCTTCAGCTCTAGTGGTGACCTGGGTGCTGTTCGGAGTGCCACTCACGTGGATCAACGGCCCTCCACCTAGCAGTTTCTTTCCCAACTCTCCGACAGCTTTGGCAGAGGAGGAGTTCGTGACAGAGGCAGTGCTAGGCTTGGTTCAGTCTGGTGCGGCTGAGGAATGGTTCACACGTCCGGAGGTTATCTCCCCTCTTGCGGTGGCATATAGAGACACAGGCCCAGACAGCCCACCTAAGAAAAAGCTGATCTGGAACGGCAGGTATGTCAACTCGTTCATAGTGGTCCAGAAATTCAAGTATGAGTCTCTGGCTATTGTGAGGGACTTGCTCGGTTGGTATGGCACCTTGTGGTCTTTTGATCTGACCTCTGGCTATCACCACGTGGAGTTACACAGTGACTTTCACACATATGTGGCTTTTAGCTGGAAGGGCAGGTTTTATGTCTTCAAAGCCCTCCCTTTCGGTCTGGCACCCGCCCCTTTCTTCTTCACCAAAATCACCAACGAGCTGGCCGCTCGGTGGAGGAGGCAGGGTGCAGGCTTGGTTCACTATCTGGATGATTTCCTGTTTATTCAGGGACGGTCTGGCAGGCCTTTTGCAGTTGAGCAGACTTCAGTTCTTCAGGACGTTGAGGACAGTGGCTTCCTCATTAACAAGGAGAAGTCCACACTGGACTTTCAACAGCTGATTGAGTTCTTAGGTGTCGGCATTGATTCAGTAAGAGGAGTCTTCTTTGTTCCACAAAAGAAGTGGGACTCCTTTCAGGCCCGGGTGGCATTCACACTCAGCAGGCAGTGGACCTCACCCCGAGAACTTTCCCGTCTGGCAGGGAAGATCCAGAGTTTCACTTTGGCTTTAGGCAAGGTGTGCCAGATGTTCTCCCGAGAGATGTATTTTGAGGTGGAGAGTCACTCCTCGTGGGACAGGCCTATTCCACTCACGGAGGCAGTGGCAGGGGAGCTCAGGTTCTGGCAGTCAGTGCAGAGGCGGCAATTCGAAGCCCCTATCTGGCCGGTATTTTTGGCTTTCAGGAACAGGATGTGGACGGATGCGGGCGGCACAGGCTGGGGTGCAGTACTCGAGGCAGTCACAGGCAGGCTTGAGCAGGTGGCACGAGGGCACTTGTCACTGGCAGAGAGAGATGCTTCCTCCACGCACAGGGAGATGGTTGGCTACCTGAAGGCTCCTCGGTCCTTCTCAGGCTTCGTTCATGGCAGCACACTGAAGTTGTACACAGACTCCCAGGCGGGCTGCCAGATCCTTGAGAAGGGTTGCAGTTCCAAGCACGCCTTGCACAGGCTTGTGGTGGACATTTTTTGGGAGTGCACCAGGCTCGGGGTGTCCTTGTACCCGGTGTGGGTGCCTCGGGAGCTCAATGCTCAGACAAACTACTTGGCTGGCATTTATGATGGTGATGACTGGCAGCTGAACCCGCACTAGTTCCACTGGCTCGACAGTCTGTGGGGCCCTCACACGGTTGACCGCTTTGGCACAGACAAGAATGCACTTCTCCCGCGGTTCAACAGCAGGTGGTGGTGCCCGGGCTCGGAGAATGTTGACTGTTTCTCTCTGACAAACTGGTGGCTGGAAAACAACTGGTGCAACCCTCCCTTCGGCATGGTCGGCAGGCTCTTGGAGGTGCTTAGGAGGTTCTCGGCGGTTGCTACAATCATCGTGCCGTACTGGACGGGCAGGCATTGGTGGCCTCTTATCTGCCCGGACGGGCAGAACTTTGCTCCCTTTATCAAGGACTGGAGGGAGCTTCCACGGGCGGGACACGGCAGAGGCGCTTTTTCTGCCGGGGGCCGGTCGGGCTAATGAGAGAGCCGTGGGCCCGCCTAACTTCAGGGTGTTGGCGCTGCGGGTGGACTACTCGGCTCGGAGCAGGAGGGCACCTAGAGTCGGCCTTCTGGCGGCAGGTGGAGGTCAGCCCCAGGGACCCGTTGGAGCAGGAGCTGCTGAGGAGCATGAAGACCGATATGGTGACCACCAGGGCAGTGGGCAGCTGGTGCAACAACTACTTGGGAGCATTCGGCAGGTTTTCCAGATGGTGCAGAGAAAGGCAGCCCCCGCGGGATCCATGCCCAGCATTGGCAGTCACAGTGGCTTTGTACCTGCGGTTCCTGACAGACAGGGCAGAGACTTACTCAGTGGTCAAGACGGCATCAGGAGCTATTTTTTCAGTGCACGAGGTGGCTCTGGTTCCGAGAGATCAGAACCCCACCAAGTCGGAGCTGTGCAAGGCAGTGAGGGAGCAGGCCAAGAGGAAGTTTGGCTTGGGGGTGAAGAACCGCAAGGCAGCCATGCCCGTGGCTCTGTTGGCAGTCGGTATCAGGTTGTACCATTCAGACAGTAAGGGTTGCTTCTCCATCATCAGGCTGACCGTGGCATGCATGGGGGCAGTCATGTGGGCGGGGTGCCTGCGGTATTCGGACATGAAGATGGTCTGGGTGGGGGCCATGAGGTTCTACAGCACACATATGGTGTTTTTGCTCTGCCATAGGAAGAATGATCAGTACAGAGACGGTGACGTGGTGTATGCCTCCCGCGGCTCGGGAAAGCACTTCTGCCCAGTGGACTTAGCAGAGACACTCATCGAGGCAGGGCAGTTGTTAGGAGCTGTGAATCTCTTCCAGGGTTGGGACGGTAGGAAAGCGGTGAGGGATCCTCAGGTGCCGTTGAACGGCAGGTACATGGACTATCATGTGTGCAGGCGGGAAATAGTCCGCATGGTGGCTCAGGGTACTGGTAAGACGGAGGAGGAGGTCCGCCAGGTCTTCGGGACCCAGAGCATGCGGTCAGGCGGTGCCACTGTGGTGGCCCGCAAGGTGTCCTTCGAGGACTTCATGCAGCACGGGGACTGGATGACTGCGTCGGCAGCCACGAGGTACATTGAGCCGTCCACCGAGGAGCGGGTGGCAGTCACCGTGGCAGCTGACTACTAGATCGTTCGCATGTGGAGCGCTAATTGCAACAATGCTGTAGGAGTGACACTGATGTGTCCTGGCCATTATGTGTGCCTGCGGGCTATTATTGGTATATATTACCTGCAGACTGATCTTTGTTTTGTCTCCGTGACATGCTCTTGCTTTACCGATGTGATTATTGGTTAGCTAGGCGCTAGGGTAGCTAGGGTAGCTAGGGGGATCCTGCAAGGCAGGTGTGTCACATAACGGGATGTTATGTGTCACAGTGCAGAGAGCGGAGCGATAGGTGCTGTGTCACATAACTCAGGTTATGTGACACACCGGACCGAGGGTCCCGGTCAGGCAGTATAAGGTTACGAACTCCCAGAGAGTTCGGTTCCGGTGTTTGCTCATATTTCGGATTCAGGGTATTATTCCCGCCCTCCGCCCTCACGGGTAGACCGATTTACCCCCCCACTATAAAGTGGGGGGGCCTGTCTCCTGCTGTCCTCCTTCGGGGAGCCGTGTCACATGTAGCATGCGTCTCGGTAGCTCGGAACACAGATGCATAAAACCCCTAAAGTATTTTATGTTATCATCTTAGTATTCCGAAAGCGAGTGTTCACTGACTGCACGTTCTGTGATAGATATATATATCTGACTATATATATATATCCCCCACCAGCCAGAGAATCTCACTTCTCATCAGGTTATGGGTTGACCACTTCAGTGGTGGCATTGTTTCTTTTGGGATTCTAATTTCCGTCTCGTCGAACGTACCGACTACCGCAAGTCTCGTCGAACTTCACCGACTACCGCTACTGCATCACCGATTTTACCCTTACCGATTACCGACACCGAGAGTCTCGTCGAACTACACCGACTACCGCCCCGACATGATTACCGAAATGTCGCTTTACCACTCCGGCATCAACGACCGAAATGCCGCTTTACCGCAACCTTTTTGACTTTCTGGCCAGCAGCGCTTCTCCTGCAGCAAAGCTGGCTTACCGTACGACTATTTTGACCTCACGGGCGTTTTCCTCGCAAAAATCTACCCCATTTTGACCCTTTCATCGTTTGATTTGCTTAATTTTACGAGAAGTTGGCTTTTCGCTTGGGAACCCTAGCTTTGGGTTCGCGGATTCTGCAGTCAGCGGTCAGTGGTCAGCGACCATGTCTACTGGACCTCAGCGTGCACGTATGGCCGCTGTTCGTTCAGCGTTGATAACTCTTCGAGTACATCGGCAACATCCTACCATTGGCTATGGTCTGGTGGTGTCTGGTGGTGTTTGCGCACCAGACACCAAGCTCGAGTCCATCGCGCTCACCATCGACAACAAGTGCTTTGGCTATTTCGACCTCATCCCTCCCCTTCCCTCGCCTTCACCTTGTGCGCCCCTTGGTCACCATCTGGTGGTGTCTGGTGGTGTTGTCACGCCCACTTCACCCTTCACCATCATCCCTTTCAAGCCTTTTCCCATGAGCTCGACCACATCCCTTCACCGCATTTTCCACCTTCCGCCTCCTCACCCTTTCTTCGTCGGTGCATTCGCTCTGGTGGTGCCAGGCCGCTTTTGGCCTTGGCACCGCACGGGCATTGGCTGAACATCGTCTTCCTTACGCTCGACGTCCTCTGTCATCGAGAACGTCGCCGCCGCCTGCTCCAGAGCCCAAACCCTGATTCACTAGACAATTCTGTGTAGCCCTGCTCTGTTTCAATCTAAGCAGCATGAACTAGCGCCGGCGGATGCCCCTCTAGCTGAGCTGAAAAAGGCTCCTTAGATTTCTTGCTGTGGGATGGCCGGCAGGCCTATTGACACTGCTCCCTGTTTCCACCTCTCTCCTTCTGGAGGAGGTGGTGTCACGGGTAGACCGATTTACCCCCCCACTATAAAGTGGGGGGGCCTGTCTCCTGCTGTCCTCCTTCGGAGAGCCGTGTCACACGTAGCATGCGTCTCGGTAGCTCGGAACACAGATGCATAAAACCCCTAAAGTATTTTATGTTATCATCTTAGTATTCCGAAAGCGAGTGTTCACTGACTGACTGCACGTTCTGTGATAGATATATATCTGACTATATATATATATATATATCCCCCACCAGCCAGAGAATCTCACTTCTCATCAGGTTATGGGTTGACCACTTCAGTGGTGGCATTGTTTCTTTTGGGATTCTAATTTCCGTCTCGTCGAACGTACCGACTACCGCAAGTCTCGTCGAACTTCACCGACTACCGCTACTGCATCACCGATTTTACCCTTACCGATTACCGACACCGAGAGTCTCGTCGAACTACACCGACTACCGCCCCGACATGATTACCGAAATGTGTTGAGAAAAAGAGCTTGCACAAGTGGTGAGAAGAGATAAAGAGATATTAAAAATTTTGAGATTTTGTATAGTTACAGTAGCAAGATAACTGTGCAGTCATATAAGGAAACATATGTCGAGCTAGTGTTGTATAGGCACTGACAATAAGTAAGACTGTCTAGTAGTAGGGCTAGAGGGTTGTGCTTTGTGTGGACGCTTCGTGCATAAGTTCGCGACAGCTGTCACAAACCACGGCTTATCGTGTACCTCAGCCGGGTTGTGACACTTGCTGTAGCAGTCTCTGTGACGAACGTATGACACGCGCAGTACGATACGCGCGAGGAGTTATGACAGTGACGAGATACGGAAATACGGATGGGTGTTACACTTGTTTGGAGATAGCGAGAATAAGAGGGGCGGCGAAGCAGGGTGAGCCAGACGCTCATTTTTGTTTTGCCTTCGTAACAGTGATTCCGAGAATAGCCAGGACTCGCTTAAGACCGCGAAAACAGCAGTGTTATGAAATAATTAGTGAGATACAGTATTCTTCTACTTGTAAAGATATACATTTGTGGACTTGTCCTTGTGCGACTGCGTCAGAACTGTAATTAACAGTCTTTTTCAAAACAAAAATGTGCCTTATTACAGACATGTCGTCTGTAATGCTGAAAGTTCAACAGCAGTCCTGAAGAACGAGACCTCTGAATGGTGATGCCAGGGACGGATATATCCGTACTGGTAAGCCTTGGAAGAGGTTGAGTGAAGCAGGCTGTTGCGACACTCGAAGTTCACCAGTCTTGCGAAGTACAGCGACAGCGGTCACAGCAGAACCAGTTGCTAATTTTACGAACATGATTGCAGCGTTGAGAATTATGTACTGGGCTATTTCGGGAAGTGACATCCTGCTGGAGCAAAGCACCAGACGGTAAAGCCAGGGACGGATTCATCCGTACTGGTACGCCTGAAGGCGTGGAGCGAAACAGGACTGTCAGTGGGCATCTTCACGACAGCATTCTTTGTGGTCACCTGACTCATGCTGGCGTTCTACTGACTTACTGCGTGGACCAGAGACACTAAGTGCAGAGGCAACCCTGCTGGACATCTGGGAGAGCCAATATAAGACCGGGTCACAGATGGAACCTTGCTCACCAGTCGTGGACGAGATTATACTGGCAGTGATTGCTACTTAGAGCAAAGCACTGAAAGGTGAGGCCAGGGACGGATTCATCCGTACTGGTAAGCTGGGAAGTGTGGAGTGAAAAGAGCCTTCACACCAGTATTTCTTCTTCACCAGAAAGGTAGCAACGGAATCCAAGGCTGACCGCGAGGATCAGCAAAGGGCAGAGAGGCGTGCTCAGAGGGCGATACGAGTAAGCCAGCACTTCTCAGAGCTGGAAGGAGAGGAAGGGGCTGCCGGTGGCCAGCCTGAGGCACAAGCACTGGTACAGCCTGAGGCACAAGCACCAGTCCAACTGCAAGCCCAGGCCCAGGAGCCGTTAGTAATCTTTGAAGAAGACATGGAGTACACTGACTACGCTCGTGTCAACCTTGGGACGCTGCCCAACTACACGGGCACCAAGGAAGAAGATCGGCCCAAGTTCCTGAGGGAGTTCGCCGACATGTGCGAGAATTTCGTACGGCAGCACAACGCCAACGTCAGGAAGAGGCTCAGGTCCGGGGCTGGCACTCTTACCGAAGCTCAGATGAAGACCCTGAGAGAGACTCCCCCTGACTTTGAATATCTGTGGGACATCATCCCTGCGTGTCTGGCTGGAGAGAACTCACAAGCTCTCAGCTGGTGGCGCGAGAACTATGAAAGAGGGGGGGTAGTGACCTCCAACATGGACCGAGTCCTGAAGGACACTAGCGAGCATGGCCCACTCGAGGGTACCATCCCATGCGCTAGACCCCCTTTCAATGAGATGAACGCTGGCACCACGTGGGTGATAGCGAGGCCGGTGACAAACCAAGACACCCAAGGGGAGGTTTCCGACGAATATCTGACTGATGGAACCTCCCTGAAAGGCTTGACGGGACGTGATGGCACCCGTGATACCCAGTACTTCTACGCGCTCAGGGGCTTCATCGCTGCCCTTGACAAGAAGTTCATGATGAAAGGGACTCAAGAGAAAGTGGATCTGTTGACACAGAAGCCACAGGAGGTGGGGCAGGATGGGCTGACCTACATGAAGATGTGCCAACGCAGGGAAATGCAGCTCAACACTGGGAAGGTGTTGAGCGATGAAGAGCTGCGTACCTTCATCGAGGACTGCGTAGACAACCTGCGCATCAAGATCTTCCAGACGCGGGTGAAGGAGCAACTGAGGGCACAGTTCCCGCCACCCAATAGGGTGACCTGGAAGGACCTGGAGGCCATCGTCGAGGTTCAAGACAAGCTCAAGGGCGATGCAGAGTCTTGGATCCTCACCTTCCTCCAGGAGATCACCAGACGATGTGGCTGCCAGTACTCCACCTGGGAGGCGCGACAGCATGGCCTTGACCTCAAGGCCATAAAGAACTCGATCAAGAAGATTGAGTCCTCTGAGGTGGCACAGTCAGGCGAACCGGAGAACAGCAAGAAGGTAGATGCATCACCTTCTAAGAAGATGAAGAAGGAGGTGAATGTGGCCGAAAGAGCTAAGAAGGCCTCCTACAACAAAACGCCACCGCCAGCAGAGGGCGTGCGTACGAACGACAAGCCCAAGTGCTTGCGCTGCTTTGGAGGGGGCTGGCATGAGTCCGATCCCGAGCAGTGCAGGAGTGGTTATAAACACGTCAAGATGCCTGCTGGATTCCACGAAAGCAGGCTTGGTTCCAGCAAGTGGTGGGACGCGGAGAACGCCGCTCTGCGCATGTATAATCTGAAGAACCGCTTCAAGAACTCTGACTGGGGCATCCTGGTGACGGACTGGCAGCAGCTGTCCAACGAAGAGAAGGACAAGTACAGAGCCAAACAGCCACCGGAGGACAAGCAGAAGAGCACCACTGGCAATCCCGAGGCGTTGAAAGCAGAGTACCAGGGCATGGTGGCTGCTAGGAAGACGGCCAGTCGTGCGGGCAGCGTGAAGTCGCAGGTGCTGTCCGAGGATGAGGGCTCCGACGAGGAACCAGTCGCAGCGCGCGTCGCGGAGAGGGAGACTCACACCGTCGATGCACGCGCGCACCACCATGGCAGCGCAGGGGTAGGAGTGTCGTCTGGCCCTCCAACCGAGTTACTCACAGCCATGGCCGAGGAGATGGGCGAAGAGGAGCTCTCGAGCGCCCTCAACACCTTGGGTCTGGGGGCACTCCCCGAGACGCTGTGCAAGAGTGTGGAGTCTGAACTCACGGCGGCTCCAGCAGTAGCCCTGGGAAGTACCCAGCGCATGAGGGGCTTCCCAGTGAAGACACCCGAGGAGTACGAGGCGGACGCACAGGTGCCCATGGCGCCTGCGGCGGACGAGATGCAGAGGAAGGTGCAGCTCATGGCCTCCGTGATCAAGAGCCTGGGAGCAGCTTTCCGCAAGCTAGCTGCTGGACTCGTAGCAGAAGGTCGCATAACAGCTCCAAGGGGTGTGGAGACCTTGGTGGAACTGGCCGAGAACAACCAGCTCCCCGTGCAGACAGCCTCAGCAGCAGACTGCCAGGACACCAGCGACGAGGATGATGACTGCCCGGGCATGGAGTCGGGCGACGACAGTGACGAAGAAGAGATTCCTCTGGATGAGATGCCGGAGGACATGGTGGAGCAGCCCAGGAAGGGGAGGACGACGGTGCGTGTAACAGCTGCGGCGGCCACCGTCCAGGAGAGCTACGGCGTGAGAGACTTCAGCGAGAGGGGTGAGCTGCACGCAGGGACCATGGAGACCAAGGCGTACGAGCTATTGAAGAAGAAGATGCTCAGTGGTTACAGAGGAACAGCTCACTGCCATGGCGCAGGTCCAGCCTGTATGCAAGCTCCTGAACGAGTCTCTGGCACAAGGGATGGCGCTGATGGCCTCTGGAGGCTTGCTTATGTTGTACAAAGCGCTTCTCCTGGACACGGGGGCCAACTGCAACATTATCCCAATCAGGACAGCCAACAGGTTGGGCTTGACCATCTTTGATGCAGAGACAGGGGCCAGGGTGGCGAGATGTGATGGCAGCCCTGCGGAATTCACGAAGTACTGCTACGTGGATGTGGTTCTCGCCGCGGGCACGCCTTACATGACTCTGCATCGGCTCCACGCCTTCGTCACCTACACCAATGACACGACGTGGGACTTCTTGGTGGGCACTGGACCCCTGAAGAACGCCCTCAAGTTGACCATCGACCTCTACAGAGGCATTGCTACTTCTGAGGCCGCGGTGTCACTGGGTATGAAGGAGAAGGTCACGTTGCCATTGATCGAGTTGACGCCGCCCGTCGATGCAAGGAGCAAGCGGAATGAAGACCCGAGAGTGTGCCTGGCGACCGAGATCTTCGACGTTGATGCCACGACAGCGCGCACTCTTGCCCCCGCTTTTGATGATTGCGAGCTACCACCACGTGAAGCAGTGTCCCTGGGCGCAAGGGGAGAAGACCGTCTGGCCCTCGCAGGGGAGAGGTGTGCGCCTGCACCTTGTGCATTCTCGCGAAACCACCCCGAGCTGATGGACAGCCTGGCGGCATGGCTAGAGGAGATGAGGCTGAGAAGGTTCAACTCGGATGAGAAGGAGAGACTCGAGGCGCGCTGCCAGGCCATGGTGGAGGCGGGCTTCCTGAGACCCAGCTCGATGATGCAAGTCGAGCTCACTGGGCGAGTCAGCTTACACACCGAGGGCTCGACGTACGAACCTCCGCCGCCTGGTACGTCCTTGACAGACCAGATGCTGGGCATGCTACAAGCATCATCACGCAGCCAGCGGGAAGCCAATGTGGCGACCAGAGGTGAGTGGTCCAGTGCTGAAGAGCCAGATGCGAGGGGGTCCCGCACGCCAGCCAGCCTGACCACAACTCAGTCAGACCCTCGCTATCCAGACCTCACGCCAGCGCAGGAGGCCGAGAGCGAAGCTGACTTCAAGCTGGCCAGCGTACAGCCATGGGGGGGCATGGCAGTGAACCCGTGGGACCACCAAGACAAGGAGAGCAGCTGGACTCAGCAGCGTCTGTACATCGACCGCACGGGCTATGCTCGTCTGTGCACACTCTGCGAAGAGGGCGATGGAGGTGGTGTGGACGCCGGATTTGTGCGGGTCAAGTTCCCGCGTTGTGGAGAATACAAGACCATCCTGGAGACGGAGCTGCTGTGGCCCGACTTTACGTTGGTGGACCAGAAGGTTGACAAGGAGACGAAAATACCCTCAGAGACCTGGACCACGAGGCCAAGCGGCAGGAAAGACAACGACCAGGTCCCACTCCCTGACTGTGGTGCCCATCGGGAAGCTGGAAGGTACACGATGGCGAGTGTTCAGGAGGTCCTCAACACCCATCAGACGTACCCAGGGGTCGTGACGGGCAAGCTCATGTGGGACAAGGTGGCGCGCCAGTTCTGCGTACTCAGCGAGCACACTCGCGCCCAATGGGATCTCATGGAGCGCATGGTACGTCACACCATGGAAGGCGTCACCATCATGAACCCCATGGGCAAGATGACTGGCGAGTTCCAGCTGCCTTTTTACTATGAGAAGGACCAGCGCTGGCAGTACCAGCATCTAAAGTATGTACAGCGAGTGGACATCGCTGACCTTCGAGCTCGTCTGAAGGTGAGGTACGACATGGAGGTGACTGGTGTGGAGGGCGTGGATGTGAAAGTGATCCCGCAGCTCACGCTGTCAGACGCAGCGGACAAGGTGGGGAAGTTCTACCCGGTGACAGATGGGGAAGGAGGCGATGGCGAGGTGTTTAGCACGAACGCTGCCGCCGTGGAGTACCTGCATCTCGGGGACAACACGAGAGTGATGCTCGGAGCATGCAAGACAGAGGAGCAAGCACAGGACGCGCTGGACACTTATGGGGCCAGAAGAAACCCTCCAGTGCGCACATCCAAGACTCTCAGGACGTCGAAGACGGTCAGGGGGGATGAGGCAGGGCCATCTGGCTCCGCACCGCCACCATCTTCAGCACCGCTTCGTTTACGGCATCAAACCTGGCCCAACGGCGTCTTCGACCCTGCCATGTTGGATTACCACGCTGCAGTGTTCCAGGGCACCTACGAGCCGGAGTCGCCCACTCGCAGCGAGAACACAGCTGGAGAAGCCAACTGGCTGGATCTGGGAGAGATCTCGGAGTTCATGGCGCTGCATGGACAGACGGTCTTCCTCATCCAGTACCGTTGCTTCATGGGCAAGATCGAGTTCCAGCTCGGGAAGCCCTTCGCGCAGCGAGGAAAGGGGGTGCACACGCAGCGACTCAGCAACCAGACCCTGCACCGGTACGCTTCCTCCGCAGGAGTGGGACGAAGGGAAGAGTTTCTGCCTCTGGGTGGGCAGTCGAAAGGCTGCACGGGAGGACTCCTCGGCACCTTGCAGAAACATATGGAGCATCTGGTTGATCGCACTCAGCTCTTGGGGATCGCCAGAGGCCATTTGAGCGATGGCCCACGGCAGGGCACCCTACGGGTTTTCAAGACCCGTGCCAACGCCCGGTCCAAGGCCGTGTATTACCTCTTTGAGGACAATCGCTACTACAGTGAGCGGGGACCCAGCAGCATGGCGTTCACCTTGGAGTACCTCTCCTCAGATACGCGCAAGTTCGACTGCTGCAGCTGGGAGACCTGGAACAGGGTGGCGGTGATGCACCGAGCACCATTGACTGCGTTCACTACCTCGGTGGGCCCGGCGTTGCTAGCTGAGGCACGTCGGGCAGAGGTGCAGGCGCGTCTTCGAGACGACTTCATGAGGTGCTTGGACCCAATCGGGGGAGGGGGTGCAGGAAGTGAAGAGGGAGACGACAGCATCTCAGGATACTCTTCCGACTTCGCGGCTGTTGAGGGTGTGAGCACTCACGCGGGTCGCACCAGAACACCGTCGCCGCTGACAGAGGATGAAGACAGCGTGGAGGTCATAGGTGAAAGACTGGTTGGGCTGTCTGCCAGTTTGGCGCAGGGGGAGGCCGAGCTCGCAGCAAACCACCTCACCATGGCGGCTCTCTCGGAATCGATACAGGCACGTCAGGCGATCATCAGAGAATATGAAGAACGACCTCGTACTGCCCACGCAACTGCGAGGATTGGAGCGAGAATGAGCACGCTTGGGCCAGACTGCCCGGGGCTTGATGGTCGGGGTGGCACGCAAGCCACGACCACGCCGACACCCTACTCTGGCCGAGTTCTCGGCGGGATATCAACCATGGGCTTGGAGTGCAACATGGCACAGAGACCTGAGCACCAGTCAATCAACGACATTCTGAGATCCCCGGCACATTCCGTCTGCACGCAGCAGACTGAAGCCGTACCTCCAGCTGCACAAGAGCAGGACTCCGTTTCGTACGTGCCATCAACCCCGAGCTCCACAGCACCCAGCAGCCCGGAGCGTTCCAGTGGCTTCGTTGCGCATGCCGACACTCGACCTTCAGGCCGGCCTGCAGCGCGCCCGCAGAGTCCAACTGAGGGTGCCGCACAGCAGAGTTCACCGCGGGCTGGTCAGCGCAGGAGGAGATCTCCGAGCCCCGGGGAAGGCTCTCATCGTCAGGACGCGGCTCGCGGTCAGCATGCCGGCATGGGCGCGTCGCGTGCTCCTCAGAGACGCCAAAGTTATGATGAGATCTGGGAGGAGAGGAGAAGGGAGAGCGCACTGGGGCCTTTTCAAGGGGGCACCGGGCCGGCTGCAGCCCGGCGCGCCCGTCACTGAGAAGCAGCCCCGGCGATAAGCCGGGCACGCAGCCCGCCAATGATAGGCGGGCGAAGCGCACTCAGGTGTGCTTCCTGCTCATGGGGGTGTTCGTGCGCTTGCATTGGCCGCAGCTGCCTCATTTTGCAGTGGTGGTAGTATGGATGGCTATGGAGGTATTCAGATTTCTTAGTGAGGTCGTCGCCTGCTGGGCGTGCCACGCTGAAGCGCCCCGCAGAGCCATGGCGCGCGCGTTGTGGGCCGTGCGCGCGACGCCACTCGAGCCATGGGCACATCCACAGGCGCCTCTGCGAGTGCTGTTGGAGCTGGCCAGGCACCTACTGCTGTTGGCCAAGGGTGCTCTTGAGGTAGCTGGGCTCCATCACGCTCGGCGTGGGCTGTGGTACGTGCCATTGATACGGTTCTGCCTCGCCGTGCTCGCCATGCACTTCACACACATGGTCGGCACTCTGGGGTGCGTCTTGACAGTTGGCGCCCACGTTGTCCGCCATGGGTTGCCATGCTCCAGCTTGATTCGAGATGGTGGCACATTCGCCGCACTGGAGACTCAGGTGAGCCGCGCGCTGGCGGTCGCCCAGCGGATCTTGGCCGCAGGGCCGGCTACGCTGGCCGCTGTTCCGCGGCGCATGCAGAAGCCGCGCTTTGCCGCTCGACTGCAGCGCCTGCAGTTCACGGCCGCTTGCTACCAGGTGGCGCGCTGTGTCTATGTGATATCAGTCTTGGCGCTGGTGGCCTACGTGTCTGCGGGAGGAGGCCTGGGCCGTATGCAAGGGGGGTGGAAGATGTTGACTTGCATACTGACCCTTCACCCTCCAGTTAAACCAGTGGGTACCAGCAGAATTTTGAAACTTTTGCTGCTGCTAGCGGTGGCTGCTTGGGTGGCTGCTGTGGCCCCTGGGGAGTTTCAGGGCGTGCTGACGATGGGATCGTGCTCGAGCTCGCCGACCAGATCTGCCAGGACCGCCTGGGAAGACCAGAGGTCTTCGCGCCAATGGGACACCGGATGGGAGGCTATGGTGGCAGAGCAGGACGAGGTGCTTCCGCACACGGTGCTGGACACGTTACAGCCAGGGGGCACGACCAGGGTCACCAAGGACGAGGCCGCGTGGCTGGACACCGAGCTCAATGCCACCTTTGGAGGACATCCCGAGTTCACCGAGGAGAATTGGGAGGAGATGCGCAACGTGGTAAGGAGGTGCAGCTACTGCTTCGCCAACAAGCCGCAGGACATCAAAGGCTACCATGGGGGCGCGACACATGCGACCTTCGCCATCCCTTTCAAGGACGAGACTAAGGTAGCTTACCAACGACCGAGGAAGTACAGCCCGGGAGAGCAGGAGATCATCGACCTGCACTGCAAGGAACTGCTGGAATATGGCTTCATCGAGCCGGCTTCGCAGCACTGCAGACACGCCAGCAACGTGGTGGTTGCAGGGAAGAAGGATCACGACACTGGACAGTGGACCTCGACGAGATTCTGCGTCGACCTCCGATCTACGAATCGGTTGTCGCTGAAGGATAATACGTTACCACACCGTCCAGAAGAGCTCTACCAGCGCGTGGCCAAGGCCAAGTTCAAGACTACCCTGGACGCGACCAAGGCGTTCCACCAGATTCCCATGACCACTGAGGAGGACAGGGACAAGACAGCGTTCTGGTGGGGCAACCAGCTTTATCGCTACACATCCATGCCGTTTGGAGCAGCCGGAGCAACCGCAGCCTTCATCAGGATCATGGACTACGAGCTACGTCACCTGCAACACTGCACGGTGGCGTACGTCGATGACGTGTGCATATACTCAGACACCGCTGAGCAGCACATCAAGGATGTGGAAGCCGTGCTTCGCACTTTGGGGGATGCAGGGATACGTCTGCATTCGGGCAAGTCGACCTTCGGGTCAGCCACGGTGGACTTCTTGGGCTACCGCATCGGCTATAACACCATTGGCGCGCAGGACATCAAGTGCAAGGCCATCCAAGAGCTGCCCAAGCCCGAGGACAAAACTGGAGTACGCTCCATCCTTGGACTCATGAACTATTACAAAGGCCTGGTGGGGGAACCCATGGGACCCAACTACTCAGAGATGGCACGACCATTGAACGACCTGCTCAGAAAGGAAGTGTTGGATGTCAAGGGAGCTTGGGGGAAGGATCAGGACCAGGCATTACAAGCATTGAAGGATGCCCTGTGTTCGGGGAGATGTTTGAAGCCCATTGATTACAGCAAGCCCATCTTCCTCTACACAGACTGGAGCAACCATGGCATTGGCGCAGTGCTGGGACAGAAGGACGAGAATGGCGTAGAGCACATCTGTGTGGTTATCAGCCGCTCGCTGTCGAAAACCGAGAGACAGTACGCGAGCTTCCAGGGTGAGATGCTGGCGGTGGTGTGGGCCGTCCGCACATTACGACAGTACCTGCACGGGATCCACTTCACGCTGATCACCGACCATTCGCCGCTCACAACACTCATGGAGAAGGGGGACCTACAAGGTCAACACCTACGCTGGGCCATCAGCCTCCAGGAGTTTGAGTTCACGGTCCAGTACCGACCAGGTCCGAAGAATGAGAACGCGGATGTGCCATCCAGGTACCCACTGCCCAGCACCGCAGACGAGACTGGTGCCCGCTTGGATCGTGAAGGGGACCGAGCCAGGGAAGCGGGGCGTGCCGAGAGGCCAACGCGCTGCTTCACAGACGCCATTTGCTTGGAAGTGACCAGGGAGCCACCACTTGGCCCCGAAGTAAGCCCAGAAGCTCAGGTGGCCAACTACTGCGAGAACATGGTCAGGGAGCAGCTGGGGACCAGTGCAGTCCATCGACTGTTTGATGTGCACTACCAAGAAGAGCTGGAGTGTAACAAGGGGGTCATGTTTGACACTGACCACCCGGAAGTGGCCAGGTGCTCGGGCAGGTTGACTCGGGTCGCCTGGGATGCCCTCAGCCAGGTACGGCCGATCAGGGGTATGCATTCCGGAGGCTCACCAGCGATATACGGCGACGAGACCATGGAGGGTGGTAAGCTCAAAGTGCCGAAGAAGATCGACACGAGAGTGATTGACAAGAGCTTCTTCCGGGAAGCCAGAGAAGAGGGCGTGGTCTGCTATGAGCCGTGTGGGGGCCTGTGTGCTGGACTAGAGATGCTCTTGCGCTGCGGAGTTAAGGTTAACAAGTACCTCTACCAGGACATCTCGAAGTCCAGCCAGACGGTAGCCAGGGCCAGGTGCATGGCGCTCAGTCGCCGTCATCCCGACTTGTTCCGTGCCGAGGCAGCCCACTTGGAGCAACTGCCCAGCAACATCGAAGACACCAGCCTCATTGACCTTGTACATGCAGGGGCATTGAGTGGAGAGCAGTGGGTCATGGTGTGTGGATATCCATGCCAGGACCTGTCACCAGCTGGCAAGCTGGCTGGTCTGGAGGGCAGGCACAGCAGACTGTTCTACCAGGCAGTGCGAGTCCTCTCCACGCTGCAACAGCTGCAGCCTCAGAGACCGCCAGCATATGTGCTGGAAAACGTTTCTCCGCTGTCACACAGGGAGAACTCGAAGATCAGGAAGGAGGTGTTCCCCATCATCAACAGCGTGGTGGGCCAGCCGGTGTCCTTTGACGCGGCGCGCGCGGGATCATACGCGCATCGTCTACGAGCATATTGGAGCAATCTGTTCCAGAATCAGCAGTTCAATCTGGTAATGGAGCGGGTGGACAGACCACCAGACAGATACGTGCGTGATATTCTGCAGCGAGGCTGGAAGCCGCGCAGGGTCGTCACAGGAGACAGGAAGCCTCACTACACCGCCAACGTTGTAGGGGAGCCTATGAGAGTATTGCCAACCATCTTGGCGACACAAAACTCTCGTGCTTTTCGCGCGCCTCGCGCAGGCACAGTGGTGAGGAAGGGAGATGATGATGAAGTGGGGGAGACCAGAGAGGTTAACCTGGACGAGAAGGCAGTGGCCATGGGGTACAGCGCAGGTGAGCTGCGCGCGGCACATGGCATAAAAGACGAAGAATTGGCAGGAGTGCTTGGCCTTGCTATGGACCGAAGAGCAATGGAGCTATTGTATGCGATTGCCGAGGTCAGCACAACCAAACTGCCGAAGAGTGAGGAGAGTGAGGAGGAGGAACATGGCACACTAGTTGCCATCCCCATCGCGAAAGCCACCAAGGTGGCTGCCACCTCCGAGGGCACGGCTGAGCCGGTGCGAGCCCAACTAGCAGAGTGGATCACCAGTTCCAGCGGCTACACCCAGCAAGTCGCGCGACGCCTCAGCCATCAGGACTGGGAAGAACGACTGCAGCGCATGTGCAGCCAAGGACAGAAAGGTACACAGGGGTTAGGCACCGCCGACGCTGTTCCACGCCGCAGGCAGTGGAAGATGGCCTCCATGAAGCTCGCGGGCTACGAGGCACGTCACCGGCAGGCCTTTTCAAGACCTGGAGGCAAGCCAGCAGAGACAAGCTCAGCCCCAGAATGGGCACCAGTGACAAAGGAGAAAGAGATGAGGCTGCCTAAGCTGCCCGACACTACGAGAATGGTTGCCATGCTAGCCAGCGTAACCAACCAGGAGTCATTCCGAGAAAGATACCCCGATATACACGAGGACGAGCTATGCCTCGCGTGGATCAAGACAGGAGGAAGAGTGGAGGTGCCCAAGGAGGAATATCACAGGGTAAGGAAGAGGGCAGCGCGTCACCGTTGGGACGAGCTCATGGGCGAGTTATACATGGTCACCGTCAGTGGTAAGGAGCTGCTGGTGCCCAAGCCCTGTGACAGGATTCAGTTGGTGCGTGAGTACCATGAGAGGACTGGCCATTGGGGCATCAGGCGGACATTGAACCTGTTGTGGCAACGCCATTACTGGGCAGGCATGAAACAGGATGTGCAAGCAGTGGTCAATCAGTGTCAGACTTGCCAGAGGGTGAAGACGCACTATGCACGGGAGGAGGCGAATCTCACGCCGCTGGAGATCAAGTCCTTCATGTATCGCTGGTCCCTGGATTTAGCGTGGCCCACGAAACGCATCACGAAGGCTGGGAACCAACGCGTCTTGGTCATGATTGAGCACTACACGCGATTCGTCGTGTGCGTTCCAATCCCCGACAAGGAGGCCGCCACCATCGCCAACGCATTTCGCTATCATGTCCTATCCGTGTTTGGGGCGCCTGCAGAATGTTTGGTGGATGGGGGCACAGAGTTTGAAGGTGAGTTCTCTGCTCTATGCGAGCAGTGTCTCATTGACCGGAGAGTGACTTCACCGAGTTCCCCAGAGAGCAATGGCTTAACTGAACGGGTGGTACGCACCCTCAAGTTTTGCTTCAAGAAGATGGCCCTCGACAAGGGCCTGGACTTCGAGTGGGATGAGATGCTCTGGTCACTCGTACTCAGCTACAACGCAGCTAGGCAGCAATCCACTGGAGTGGCGCCATTCACCTTGCTGTTCGCTCAGGAAGCCACGGTGCCACCGGATCTTCGTGCTCGACCCGAGTTGGACTTTGGGAAGCAGGAGGAGAAGACACTGGCTGATGATCTGTTACAGCGAGCCGCCATCGTGAAGAGGCTCATGGTACATGCAGGGTGCAACCTGGAGATCGCTCAGCACCGCGACACTTTACGGTACGAGCACAGGAGGAGTGGCAGTTACGAGCCGAAGCCGCACCAGTTCAAGGCAGGCGATTTCGTATATATACGACAACAACCGCGCTCTGGCATGGAGGTGGCCACCAAGTCAGCCATCCTGAAGATAGTCAAGGTACAAAGAGATGGAGTGGTAGTGTTGGAGGACAGCACGAAGCTGCGGGAGAAGAGCACAGTGCAAAGTATTGCGCCATGTCACCTACAAGTGAAAGACCAGTACGACTGCAGTGCAGCCATTCCCAGCAAGCATCTCGCGTGTGAGGTGTGTATGCGGACAGATGGGGAGGCAGCCATGTTGCTGTGTGACACCTGTAACCGTGGTTATCACACGTGGTGTCTGAATCCGGCGCTGGATGGAGTACCTGAAGGGGACTGGCAATGTCCCAAGTGCTTAGGTGGGACTGTGGTGGCAGCTGCCGCCGAGGTGAGCGCGTCAATCGTTGACAAGATGGCGGCCATGGAGTTGCAGTTGAGAGAGAAGCTGGGATCAGATGTGGTATTGTTGCCTGCAGACGTGGGTCCGCATCGTGCAGTGAGGCCGGGACGTGAAGACCCATGGCAGGCGCTGACCTCGCGGCAGATGCTCAGAAAAGAAGGGAGCATGGGGGATCTTCCTGACAGAGTGGCCTGGGGAAACCAGGGGGAGCTCAGCAGAGTGATCACAGAAGTGATGCCAGGATTCTGGCATGAGGGCCATCGCACCATCTTGAGCAGGAAGTGTGCAGAGCAGCACGCTCGCGCGAGAAGTCTCCGCAAGACGTCCACGGTGCAGGCCATGAGCCCCGAGGAAGTGCAGAAGAGAGGAGATGTCACACAACTGAGCAGAGCTCAGGTGAAGATTGCCAGTCAACTGGATTGGGGCTTAGAGTTGGTGATGACAGTTCCTCAGGAGGTCAGACGTTTGGCGCACGAGGTGACTTGGGAGAAGGTCACACAGGTATGGGATCCTTGGGCTGGCACAGGTGTCATTGGCAAGGTTATGTCACTGGAGTGGCCTCATCTGAAGGTTATGAATAATGATTGGAATCCGCAGTTGAAGTGGCACGAAGCCCTTAATTCTTTACAACCGGGCAATTATCGAGCCTGGAAGGAGAAGTATGGGGTGTGTGACGCAGTGGTAACTTCACCCTGGTTCGCAGTGCTGGATATTGCGTTGCCGCTGGCAGTACTGGCCAGCCGAGTGGTGGCTTGTATTCATGTGCCATCGCACTACATGACAGATATGACAGAAAGCATGGCACAATACTTTCGTAAGCTGTGTCACGCTGGACGTTTACATGTGATTGGACATTTAGAGCATGGACCTATTGGCAGAAGATGCATGTGGGTCATGGTGTTTCGCAACCCTTTGACAAGAGCCAGGATGTTGCGAGGAGGAGAGGCTTCTGGAGTGGGTATGTTTACCTTCAGCATGGGCAAGTTCGCAATGGATGGCGTTACGACAGAAGATGCTGAGCAAGCTCTTGTCTAATGTCTGTGCTACCAGTGGCAGCTACAGATGGGGGATGTTGAGAAAAAGAGCTTGCACAAGTGGTGAGAAGAGATAAAGAGATATTAAAAATTTTGAGATTTTGTATAGTTACAGTAGCAAGATAACTGTGCAGTCATATAAGGAAACATATGTCGAGCTAGTGTTGTATAGGCACTGACAATAAGTAAGACTGTCTAGTAGTAGGGCTAGAGGGTTGTGCTTTGTGTGGACGCTTCGTGCATAAGTTCGCGACAAGCCAGAGAATCTCACTTCTCATCACGCCCTTCTGCTGAGATCCATGATATATATTTTGGCAATAATAAGTTTCATCTCTTGTTGATTCGCTGACGGTTCCGCCTTGACCGTCTTTGTTGTGGCACTAATAACTTTAGATTATTAGTGCCTTCCTATACCCTATTTCCGTGACATGCTCTTGCTTTACAGATGTGATTATTGGTTAGCTAGGGTAGCTAGGGTAGCTAGGGGGGACCTGCAGGGCAGGTGTGTCACATAACCATCAGTTTTCACCGCCGCATTACGTAAGCTCAAGGCTGAAAGCACATAGCAATAGGGAATAGCAGGTTCGAGGATGGGGATCGTAACAGATTTTAGCCATTTCACCTGTTCACGAGTATATACGTTCACGCGCTGAATGGAAAGGGTATTGGAGTTTCTTAGAGAAATACGCACTGATAAGGGGGACACTTGCGGTAAAATTAGCAGTATCTAGCGCGGCAACCAGTTTAGATGACTGGGCGGCAACTGTTGTGCTTTGTCTGGTTCCAAGTTGCAAGCGTGGTCTGTATTGCAGCGGAATATTCGGCCAGCTATGGTCGTACGATTTGCTTTGATAAGGTTTGAAGACACAAGTTATCTGGCTTCCTTCCACCTGTTATTCTGATTTGTTCGTCCGTGTCTGCTCTCCTATCCATCTTCTTGCCCCAGGGTTGATTCCCAGCCTGCTGCCTTTCACAGGTGTGTTCCTATGAGTCGAGCGTCATTCCGGGAGAGCGCGTAGAAATTACACACAAAGTTGCTAAAGGTATATTTGTACTCTTCTGCATCTCGTGTCTTAATAACTGACGTGAAAATACGATACTACTTCAGAAATATTGACAAGATCTCTTCTGCCAAGTGGAAACCTCACGAAATGTGCACACGTTGCACGCCCACTCGTTGCTTCTTATATATTCAGGCTCTCACCACTCTTTCTCGTTTCTATTTTCTTTTTACCAGATTATCTCGAACGACACGCCTCTCAGCGGCTCAATGGGACCGTTTCAGTCTTGAGTGGCGGAAAACAGGCACCTGCCGTGAGCTGCCGTGATGCCTCCACGCCACGCGAGGAACTTTTGTTATGCCTTTATGAGTTCTCGAGTGCACAAACGCCAGGCTTGTACGTATACAGCGTAAATTTCGTCAACTTTAAGGTGCGTGCGCCAGGCTTATGTTCCCGTTGGGCGTTCCTCTTTCTTAGAACCGCTTCCGTTTACGTTTGACTAAGGTTTTCCGCTCTCTGTTTCCCCATACCTGTTGTGAACGATGGGGGCATACGGCCGCGCGTTGTGGCCCTGCGCGTTTTGTTCAAAGCTGAGTAGCGTGAACCAAAGCTGTATTCAAGCTGCCTCTGCCCACGTGTCCAATACGACGCGTGAAATGATTTTTCGAAAGCCGGGATTCAAATCGCGAGGTTTTATTGATTCACTTTTGGCATCACGACGACGCATATGCACAGCTTGTTGCCAACTTTTAACTGTACGCGCGAGATTTCTTTTTCTTCGTAACCTGGCTTGTGCTTTCGAGCCTTCCAAGTAACTCGTTTGGATTATTTGACCACTGGGACAGACCGAGCTGTTCACAACCTTTGTCGTCAAGGCGGAGAACTCCAGCACCATCGAAGCCGCGCCTTCCGAGCTATTCCTCACGTCCACATCACTCTTGAGAGCGCGCGACTCAGCTTTCAAGCAGCTCTGCGGCGATGATCAACGATGCATGCGTAAGAAGGTACTCCTTTCTACGCTCGCCAACCTGGTGTGCCACCCTTTTGAGAAGTGGTCTTGGCTGGCAACGCTGTTTTCTTCGGGTTGAAACGCTATTGGCCAATGCAGTTGTGCAGTTGGTCGTGTTGGAAGCCGGCACAGCAGAAAGCAGACGTTCTTGCGATTAGTGAATAGCGGGGCTGTTTACCTCTAGTTACAAGGGAACGGCGTGGGCTAGGGCCCTCTACAAAATATTCCTCCTTCCCCTTATCTACTCCCAACGTGGCACACGAACAATCTCTGCAGCTTAACGCAAGAACTGCTGTGAACTGCTTGTAGCCGGAACTCGTGTTATGCAGCCGGAGCTCGCGATTGTCCGGGGAATCCCTGCTGCCAGGCGGGGTTTGACAAAGCCCGTCACACTCTCCCCCGGGACTGAGTTGACCTTTAGGTTTGGTATCGTGGTGCCATGCCTTGATTCTGACGTCCCGCAGTGGTGTCCGTACGACCTCGTCCCCTCCTGCGCCGTTGACGCTGGTTGTCCCCTTTGCTATCAGGTGCTCCGGGCAGTGAACGGGCAGCGGAGCCCTGTGGTTCTGCTCGAAGCTGCCGCGCCGAAGGTGCTCAACCTGTTCAATGCCGCCCCCGAAGACCTTCACTTGCAGTTTCCAGCCACGTGTGCCCTGGATGCAGCTCAGCTCGACGAGACCAGGCTCCGCGACCAGTGGCGCAGCGGCTCCTCTCTCCGGGTGCGCCCCGCGGTCTCTCGGATCGTCAAGATGAGGGAACAACCAGAAAACGCAAAAGGGAGGTTACTGCCACTTCGATTTCAGCCCTCACTATCAGCTGAGAGTGAAAAGATACTACACTTTGAAGAGTACAACGGTGCCACGTCAAACTCCCCTTAGAGCCCGAAGCCTCGACACCGACTGTTCCTGAAACCCGCCCGCGGGGGTAAAGTCGATTGTCTGAGCAGTGGTGAGGAGTCGCGTTTGAGATGTTTGGGCCATGCTGCTATCCTTTAGGTTATTGGTGTCACTGAACGACGAGGGATAGTGTTATATAGGGTGTCAGCTCGTCCAAAAACACTTCTGTGTGGCTCCTTTGCTCCTTCCGTACATCCGTTTCTCCTCTCTACGAGTGTTGATTCCACGTGCAGCATCCTGTTTGGAGGCATGCTCCAGAAGCTGGAGCTTTCATATTTGCCTTTGCTATTGGTCCATCTGGCTCTTGCAGGATCCGGCCACGCTCCTTCTACCTTTTACGCTGGTTCCGTGAGACTCACCTTTTTCCCTTTAGTGGAATTCGAGTGGCACAATGCGAGCTCAAAGTGGCAGCCAAGGCCTTAGTGGAGGCTCACGGTTTTGATAATAGTATCTGTAAGCCCAGCCAGGATAGTTTGCTGTTGTGAGGTTGATAAATAGCTCGTGCTCTTTGGCACTGGGCCTTCGTCAACCATCAGGCGAGCCAGCAGTTAGCATGCACCGCTCCATGCTCCATGCCCTTTTCCCGAGTGCTTGTTAAGGTGGGCTGTTCACAAACGGGTCATGAAATGGTGGTTGGAATCTCTGAAACTCATAGATATGCTTGTGTTACTTGGGATGTCGGTGCTGGCAGGTGGCTGCATACAGTGGCGCTCGCGTGTCGCTCCAATGCCCCCACCCTGACTCCTACGAGGTGAAGCTGGAACCCAACGAACCCTCTGATCCAGAGCTTAATGCCACCGTGGTCTTCACGGTACATGTGCAATCGGCACTGCTCACTGCTTCTGACACGCACACCTCCGGAGCCTCAGCTGAGAGGGCCGTCTCCGCGTCCCGACGAAGACTCCTCCAACGTGTGTACGGTGCGTATATTTCTCCTCCGTGCCCTGAAACACTTCCACTTGGCAGCGCAACGGCAGAGGCTGACAGGTGGTGACTGAGGACTGGGCTGGCTGCCTGGGCGTTGGCATCCGCAGATTGCTCGGAATGCCTGCCAGAGAGCCAGTCCCCGACTGGGCCCTGTATGCACACCAACACGGGGGACTACAGCTGCTACGCTCTCTTATTCGGCGAATGTCCCGAAAACACTGTGTTGTGCAATGCCAGCTCACCCCCTCCCGTCTCCCCCTCTCCCTCTCCCTCTCCCTCTCCTCCATCTCCCGTCTCCCTATCTCCCCCTCCGT
>LGRX02002173.1:50650-95351 GCA_001247695.2 Cymbomonas tetramitiformis
CGCCACCATCTCCACTGCCCCCAGCACCATCTCCATCACCTCCACCGTCCCCTCCGCCAGATGACATTGACTACTCAGATGATGGCGATGTGGTTCCTGCACCACCTGCAGTTCCCTGTGAAGGTGAGCGGTGCTAGGGTGACGCCACGGGCATGGCCTAGAACCTTCGAGCTCTTGCGGCTGTGTCAATGCCAGCGGGGCTAGGGTGTGACGCCACGGGCATGGCCTAGAACCTTCGAGCTCTTGCGACTGTGCCAATGCCAGCGGTGCTAGGGTGACGCCGGGCATGGCCTAGAACCTTGAGCTCTTGCGGCTGTGTCAATGCCAGTGGTGCTAGGGTGACGCCACGGGCATGGCCTAGAACCTTCGAGCTCTTGCGGCTGTGTCAATGCCAGCGGTGCTAGGGTGACGCCACGGGCATGGCCTACAACCTTCGAGCTCTTGCGGCTGTGTCAATGCCAGCGGTGCTAGGGTGACGCTACGGGCATGGCCTAGAACCTTCGAGCTCTTGCGGCTGTGTCAATGCCAGCGGGGCTAGGGTGGGCAGGGTCCTTAACCTTTTAGCTGCTGCAACAAAAAATACACTTCTTGCAGTGCCCAGAAATCATTTACAAGCACAGCTGGGTGTAACGTGGCAGCATGTTGGATGGATGATGGAGGCAATGCAGGCACGGAGTGGACGAGCGGGATGAAGTGGGACAAGGGAACCAAGATCGAGGGCCTCACCCCCGATAACGTCCCCGCCGTGGAGGGCTGCACCTGGGTGGTGGGCGATGAGGGCATCCACGACGAGAAGCACATCCACGTGGACGAGGCGTGCGTGAACGCGGACGACCTCACGGACTACTCCACGTACTGCTCCCTGATCTGCTCGGCGGTGAAGGAGCAGCCCATCAACGGCGCAGCGTGCGCTGGGTGGTACGCGAAGAAGAGCGGACACTGCTATTTGTACAGCGAGGTGGAGCAGATGAAGTCGTACGATAATGCGAACGCGGGGTACGTGTGCACGAATCTGGAGGACTACTTTGACTACTCGGACAACGATCCGGTGCCCGCGCCGCCGGCAGTACCTTGCGAAGGTGTGCGGGGCTCACCATTGCTTGACAGTGCTGTTTGTACCAGCATTGTCGAGCTCCAGATCTCCCCTTGGCCTATTGGATATGGACATCCTCTGTTATCCTCGCCCTAGCGATCTCGAGCTGTCGGCGTTTACTTCGTGGTTAGGCCTTTCGACGTCGCATTTAGAAATGCACTTCTGATGGTTTGCACGACTATCTGACTGAATGCAACAGCTGGGTGGTCACTCGCGGCTTGCACCTACATCCTGATTGGTCGATGGCTCGTCTGCAGAGCAGTAGTACGATTTGTTTCATTCCCTCCCCTGCAATCATCTCGTGAGTCAGCATACAACACTGTGACGGATGTTTTAAGTAGGTATATCAGTGTTTTGGCCAGATTGGTGCTTAGAAACAGCAGGGGTTCATTAAACTTGATTAAGGCACGTCTATTTGTGCATATAGTTCGTCGCAATTCAACTGCCGCCGCACTGCAGCAGTCGGCATGGCGCATCCTTGCACGCGCTGCCGGTGCGCACACTCTGTGTGCGCAGTCTGCATGCTGGAGGTGTTGGCATGCACCTCCATACCGTTTTCCGATCTGACAGAAGTGAAACCGGACTAGATAGCAGCCCGTGAAGGTTGCATCATGAGTGAACCACATCTCCAACAATCTGAAATACTGACCATTCAGGCAGATCTAGCCACATCTTCGAGACGCTGCTGAAACGAAAAGAAAAACCACGATTTTCGGGGTGTTGGGCATATAGTCCCCGAGACCCCCGTTTCCCTTCTTTTTAATCCGGCTCGTTGTCCACTTTGCTTCTATATGGTCTGTTCAGGCTTATTGCATATCCTGCCAGGTCATGTATCCTCCGTAGTAGGTGCAGTGCCTCCCTCTTGTCGAATCCCAGGTGCTTGGTTAGAATTTTCCTCGCGTGCTCGTATATAGTACCCGTGTTCCCGGACACCATCACATCTAGTGTTGCTTTATGCCCATGCAGTTCAAGTAGTTTTACCAGAGGCGCGTACTTGGTGTATTTCGTTTGTAATGCCTCTTCCCATGCGGTATCCTCTGTGTAGGTCACTTGTATCAGGTGCATGTGCCCCGTGTCTTTGAGGGGCAGTTTAGCTGTGTCTAGCATGCCTATGCCCACACCATGGGGTATGGTGTCCTTCCCATGGCCTGGGGCTGGGTTGTTTCTTCCGTCCTGTCTGCATTGTCCCCTTCTTAGTATGTAGTCTGTTATGGGTCTTACCTGCGTTCAACCCCCCCGCCGGGTCTTCCCGCGTGGGTCCTTATTATGCACCCCCCCTTTCTTTCTTTGTTCATCCCCTTTGTCGGGGCATTCCGCAGGCCCCACACGTGTGGCCCCTCCTCCTCCTTCCCGGGTTTCTGTAGGGTTCTGCCAGCAGCTTGTTCGTTCTGCATCTTAGTAGCATCATTCTGTCCTGTTCCTTATTTTTCTTCCAGTATTCATTTGAGAGCTTGTGAATCGCCGTGTCTCCCATTAGGTGCTGCATGTGACTCTCGGGGGCTTCCCCCGCTGCTTCACTTATTTTCTCCATCGACGCTGCTGTTTTAATGCTTAGTCAACGGCGAAGTCCTTTGACCACTTTCTTTATTCTGCTTCACCCTGGTGTGACGACACAGTCCATGTGAGCATCTGGCTTTGGGGTACAGGCACGGAGTGGACGAGCGGGATGAAGTGGGACAAGGGAACCAAGATCGAGGGCCTCACCCCCGAGAACGTCCCCGCCGTGGAGGGCTGCACCTGGGTGGTGGGCGATGAGGGCATCCACGACGAGAAGCACATCCACGTGGACGAGGCGTGCGTGAACGCGGACGACCTCACGGACTACTCCACGTACTGCTCCCTGATCTGCTCGGCGGTGAAGGAGCAGCCCATCAACGGCGCAGCGTGCGCTGGGTGGTACGCGAAGACGAGCGGGCACTGCTATTTGTACAGCGAGGTGGAGCAGATGAAGTCGTACGACAATGCGAACGCGGGGTACGTGTGCACGAATCTGGAGGACTACTTTGACTACTCGGACAACGATCCGGTGCCCGCGCCGCCGGCAGTACCTTGCGAAGGTGTGCGGGGAGATGAGAGAGAGAGAAAGAGTTGGAGCGTCACTGTGACCGCGATGCCTACACCTCGTTAAGTTGGCAGATTGACCTATTACCTTTATTCGAATGTGAATTATTCGAATGTTAATTTTGTTTTCAACTCTAGTTTTTCTACCAGCTTGGGCAAATTTAGCCCTGGCGAGGGTACCGGAGTTTTGGAGAAGCTCGCGTGCTGGCGCGGCGAATGGCACATCCAGCAAGTCCTACATTCCAATCCCGGCTTGCCACCGACTCGACGCCCATACCGCATTCTCTGTGTTAATTCTGTGAAGGTGCGACAAGATCTGATCTGCATGCGGCAGATTTTAGATGGCATATCGTGCACGCGCTCCATGTATACATTTTGTGCCAGCAAGGACCAGTGCAGTATGCCTCAATAAGCGTCTGCGAACTTCATTCACAGGCACGGAGTGGACGAGCGGGATGAAGTGGGACAAGGGAACCAAGATCGAGGGCCTCACCCCCGAGAACGTCCCCGCCGTGGAGGGCTGCACCTGGGTGGTGGGCGATGAGGGCATCCACGACGAGAAGCACATCCACGTGGACGAGGCGTGCGTGAACGCGGACGACCTCACGGACTACTCCACGTACTGCTCCCTGATCTGCTCGGCGGTGGAGGCTCAGCCCATCAACGGCGCGGCGTGCGCTGGGTGGTACGCGAAGACGAGCGGGCACTGCTATTTGTACAGCGAGGTGGAGCAGATGAAGTCGTACGACAATGCGAACGCGGGGTACGTGTGCACGAATCTGGAGGACTACTTTGACTACTCGGACAACGATCCGGTGCCCGCGCCGCCGGCAGTACCTTGCGAAGGTGTGCGGGGCTTTTATTGCGGATGAAGTTTTATGCACAATGTCCTCCGTCTACTTCCATGACAGTTGTGTTTCTTTATTTCGCCGTATGACGAAAGGGGACAATATGGGCATAAGTTAACTCGATATGTCAAGTTCACTTTTGCCACTTATACACGGCAGGCTCCATTCTCGATCGATCCCCACTTTTCACGGCTCGAGTTAACCTTAACTTATCGAGTCAGTTTATTTCCACATTTCTTGAGTTTCATCATATCGGTGCGGCTTTGTTTCATCACATGGCATCTAGGTTCCTTGTCCAGTCACCCGCAAGTCATTGCTTAACATTTCTCGGACTCATCATGACATTCAAAAACCAAAGTTGGGAAGTGGCTAATGTGGGATGTAACCTCACCCGCGTGCATTGCAACGACAGAGAGAAGTTGCGAGTGCTAGCTAGCTATGTAAACAATGCATTGTAAAAAATAATTCCAAATTCAAGCTGATCCCCCCCCCCTCCCCGTACTCGTCCTTGCACAACAGCACAGTTTGTGAGCGTCTGGCTTTGGGGTGCAGGCACGGAGTGGACGAGCGGGATGAAGTGGGACAAGGGAACCAAGATCGAGGGCCTCACCCCCGAGAACGTTCCCTCCGTGGAGGGCTGCACCTGGGTGGTGGGCGATGAGGGCATTCACGACGAGAAGCACATCCACGTGGACGAGGCGTGCGTGAACGCGGACGACCTCACGGACTACTCCACGTACTGCTCCCTGATCTGCTCGGCGGTGAAGGAGCAGCCCATCAACGGCGCAGCGTGCGCTGGGTGGTACGCGAAGACGAGCGGGCACTGCTATTTGTACAGCGAGGTGGAGCAGATGAAGTCGTACGACAATGCGAACGCGGGGTACGTGTGCACGAATCTGGAGGACTACTTTGACTACTCGGACAACGATCCGGTGCCCGCGCCGCCGGCAGTACCTTGCGAAGGTGTGCGGGGCTTTTATTGCGGATGAAGTTTTATGCACAATGTCCTCCGTCTACTTCCATGACAGTTGTGTTTCTTTATTTCGCCGTATGACGAAAGGGGACAATATGGGCATAAGTTAACTCGATATGTCAAGTTCACTTTTGCCACTTATACACGGCAGGCTCCATTCTCGATCGATCCCCACTTTTCACGGCTCAAGTTAACCTTAACTTATCGAGTCAGTTTATTTCCACATTTCTTGAGTTTCATCATATCGGTGCGGCTTTGTTTCATCACATGGCATCTAGGTTCCTTGTCCAGTCACCCGCAAGTCATTGCTTAACATTTCTCGGACTCATCATGACATTCAAAAACCAAAGTTGGGAAGTGGCTAATGTGGGATGTAACCTCACCTGCGTGCATTGCAACGACAGAGAGAAGTTGCGAGTGCTAGCTAGCTATGTAAACAATGCATTGTAAAAAATAATTCCAAATTCAAGCTGATCCCCCCCCCCTCCCCGTACTCGTCCTTGCACCAACAGCACAGTTTGTGAGCGTCTGGCTTTGGGGTGCAGGCACGGAGTGGACGAGCGGGATGAAGTGGGACAAGGGAACCAAGATCGAGGGCCTCACCCCCGAGAACGTTCCCTCCGTGGAGGGCTGCACCTGGGTGGTGGGCGATGAGGGCATTCACGACGAGAAGCACATCCACGTGGACGAGGCGTGCGTGAACGCGGACGACCTCACGGACTACTCCACGTACTGCTCCCTGATCTGCTCGGCGGTGAAGGAGCAGCCCATCAACGGCGCAGCGTGCGCTGGGTGGTACGCGAAGACGAGCGGGCACTGCTATTTGTACAGCGAGGTGGAGCAGATGAAGTCGTACGACAATGCGAACGCGGGGTACGTGTGCACGAATCTGGAGGACTACTTTGACTACTCGGACAACGATCCGGTGCCCGCGCCGCCGGCAGTACCTTGCGAAGGTGTGGGGGCCGGCTGCTGCTTGATTGATGAGTGTTACATTTCATATTCGATGGCAGTACCTCAAGGTTTCTGCGATGATGGAATCAAATGCACTGTTTATTTTAATTTTTACGATCATGATGCGAATGTGTTTTGATGAGCATGTGGCTTTGGGTGGCAGGCACGGAGTGGACGAGCGGGATGAAGTGGGACAAGGGAACCAAGATCGAGGGCCTCACCCCCGAGAACGTCCCCGCCGTGGAGGGCTGCACCTGGGTGGTGGGCGATGAGGGCATCCACGACGAGAAGCACATCCACGTGGACGAGGCGTGCGTGAACGCGGACGACCTCACGGACTACTCCACGTACTGCTCCCTGATCTGCTCGGCGGTGAAGGAGCAGCCCATCAACGGCGCAGCGTGCGCTGGGTGGTACGCGAAGAAGAGCGGACACTGCTATTTGTACAGCGAGGTGGAGCAGATGAAGTCGTACGATAATGCGAACGCGGGGTACGTGTGCACGAATCTGGAGGACTACTTTGACTACTCGGACAACGATCCGGTGCCCGCGCCGCCGGCAGTACCTTGCGAAGGTGTGAGGGGCGGCTGCTGCTTGATTGATGAGTGTTACATTTCATATTCGATGGCAGTACCTCAAGGTTTCTGCGATGATGGAATCAAATGCACTGTTTATTTTAATTTTTACGATCATGATGCGAATGTGTTTTGATGAGCATGTGGCTTTGGGTGGCAGGCACGGAGTGGACGAGCGGGATGAAGTGGGACAAGGGAACCAAGATCGAGGGCCTCACCCCCGAGAACGTCCCCGCCGTGGAGGGCTGCACCTGGGTGGTGGGCGATGAGGGCATCCACGACGAGAAGCACATCCACGTGGACGAGGCGTGCGTGAACGCGGACGACCTCACGGACTACTCCACGTACTGCTCCCTGATCTGCTCGGCGGTGGAGGCTCAGCCCATCAACGGCGCGGCGTGCGCTGGGTGGTACGCGAAGACGAGCGGGCACTGCTATTTGTACAGCGAGGTGGAGCAGATGAAGTCGTACGACAATGCGAACGCGGGGTACGTGTGCACGAATCTGGAGGACTACTTTGACTACTCGGACAACGATCCGGTGCCCGCGCCGCCGGCAGTACCTTGCGAAGGTGTGGGGGCCGGCTGCTGCTTGATTGATGAGTGTTACATTTCATATTGGATGGCAGTATCTCAAGGTTTCTGCGATGATGGAATCAAATGCACTGTTTATTTTTGTTGTTTACGATCATGATGCGAATGTGTTATGATGAGCATGTGGCTTTGGGTGGCAGGCACGGAGTGGACGAGCGGGATGAAGTGGGACAAGGGAAACAAGATCGAGGGCCTCACCCCCGAGAACGTCCCTGCCGTGGAGGGCTGCACCTGGGTGGTGGGCGATGAGGGCATCCACGACGAGAAGCACATCCACGTGGACGAGGCGTGCGTGAACGCGGACGACCTCACGGACTACTCCACGTACTGCTCCCTGATCTGCTCGGCGGTGAAGGAGCAGCCCATCAACGGCGCGGCGTGCGCCGGGTGGTATGCGAAGACGAGCGGGCACTGCTATTTGTACAGCGAGGTGGAGCAGATGAAGTCGTACGACAACGCGAACGCGGGGTACGTGTGCACGAATCTGGAGGACTACTTTGACTACTCGGACAACGATCCGGTGCCCGCGCCGCCGGCAGTACCTTGCGAAGGTGTGCGGGGCTCACCATTGCTTGACAGTGCTGTTTGTATAGCATTGCCCATTATATTGAGAGCGGCGAAAAGCGGGCGTGGTGATGGAAATGAATTCCCCATCATGGAAATACACTTATATCAACCATCGTGGTCATTATATGACCCAATGCTATCCTGAAATGGCGCATTGCCGTTGAATACCTACTCGGTAGACCGGGATCCCATAGTATTGCTCATAAATTAAGGGGCAACGAAGAGCGGGCGTGGTATTGCCAGTCCCCCCGAACCTGTTGGTCGCGCATCCGCGCATGTCACCTCGGTTCCATAGAAGCTGTGGCACTGGGCGAGGTGGTCCATGTGCTCCCATAAGGCGTTGAAAACGTCGATGTTATTGCACTTAGACGTTCACCGGGTAGGGATTCTCAAGGGCTCAAGCAGCTCAAGCAGCCAGTAGACTAATGACACTGTAGCGGTGTCACCTGCGACCCAACTGGCCGAGTGACAAGTGGTCCTTTTGGCCACCTCATGGACCATGCATCGATGAAGTGGGGCGCCCGAGGATCGCGCAATAATTGACTCACAAGTTTTCTGAGAACGGGCAAAATTGTAATTTTGAAAAATCAGAATTAATTTTCTTTTAAGTTGGGAAAATGCTGTGGGGGTCAATATAGGGGCCATTCAGGTGGTTATCGATGCCCACTAGATGTCCCCAAAATTTTGATTTCAAATGTCACGTGGGAACGACCTTCTGATTTTGAAAGAATTCAGCCCCCTCAGCATAACCCCTTCAAAATGGGCATTTGTGCTCGACGCGTGGTCAGCGCGGCAGGCGTGGTACTGCATGACTCAACCCCGCCCTTGTGAAATTTGACCTTGTAGTCGTCAATTGTACATTCCCTCCATATCCGATTTCATGCAATCACATATAAGCAAGATCCATGTGTGCAGGGGGGGCATTTTCGAAACGCGTGCTCGAAATCATTAAAAAATGCTCCATAATTCATGGGCATGACTATACCAGCATCATCGATCTCCAGATCTCCACTTGGCCGATTGAATATTGTCATTATCCCGTTATCCTCGCTCAAGGCGATTCTCGAGATGTCAGCTTTCACCTCGTGGTAAGGCAAATACAAGCTGATCCCCCTCCCCGTACTGGTCCTTGTACAACAGCACAGTTTGTGAGCGTCTGGCTTTGGGGTGCAGGCACGGAGTGGACGAGCGGGATGAAGTGGGACAAGGGAACCAAGATCGAGGGCCTCACCCCCGAGAGCGTCCCCGCCGTGGAGGGCTGCACCTGGGTGGTGGGCGATGAGGGCATCCACGACGAGAAGCACATCCACGTGGACGAGGCGTGCGTGAACGCGGACGACCTCACGGACTACTCCACGTACTGCTCCCTGATCTGCTCGGCGGTGAAGGAGCAGCCCATCAACGGCGCAGCGTGCGCTGGGTGGTACGCGAAGACGAGCGGGCACTGCTATTTGTACAGCGAGGTGGAGCAGATGAAGTCGTACGACAATGCGAACGCGGGGTACGTGTGTTCCGGAGAAGGCAATGATGACGAGGGCAAGGATGATGAGGGCAAGGATGACGCTGACCATTCTTCCCTGGATGACTGTGACTGTAAGTATTGAACACCATCTTGAATGCGCCTTGACCCTTCGTAACGCTGTCGTTGCAGATGGTTGTTTTAGCCCAGCAGTCTCAGCTTTCTCCAGCTGCCCCAAGCACTGAACAGATCTCGGCCGTTTTTTTGTCAGCCTTGCCTTGGCTTCAGGATTCGCTCTGCCTGGCTGCCCACTCGCCGTATGCCGCATATGTTACGGTCGGAGTGCAATGCATATGCGTGTTTGTACCAGTACAAGCACTGCGCGCTCATACTGTAACATACACGCGCCCAAGTGAGGAGGGTCGCCTATGACGTCAAATTCAGGTTGCATTTGGTGATACAAAAGCAGAATAGCATACAATGCCGGCCACCACGAGGCTCTAAAATGTCGGATGGGTTGGATGGTGCGTGCAGCCCCCGCGTGGATGAGCGGCGTCAAGTGGGACAAGGGCGACAAGATCGAGGGCCTTACCCCTGAGAACGTCCCCGCAGTTAAGGGGTGCACATGGGCGGAGGGGAAAGACGCGATCCACAACGAGGAGCACTTCCATCTCGGGTCCATGTGCGTCGGTGCAACCGACCTCGATTCGTATTCCTCGTACTGTCTTGAAATCTGCGCGGCCGCGGTGAGCCAGCCCATCAACGGCGTGGCGTGCGCAGCCTGGACAGCCAAGGACGATGGCCATTGCTACCTATATAGCGCACTGCCAAGCAAGACGAAGGACGACAAGAAATATAACTCAGGGGTGCCGTGCAACCAGCTCCAGGTGGCAGGTGCGGCTCTGCTTGAAATGGCAGCAACGCACTCGCGAAGATGTGGTGGCCATCCTCACTGCCGAGCCTTTGTCATCCGAGCGTCCCTGCCGTACCTGCCGCCCCCGCCATCACTCACCTCGGCATGTCCGCGCTGCGCCTGGGAATCGCCGCGACGAGTCGGGCAAATCATTATAGGCCGCAGCTCTCTCCTGGCGCTGGCGGCGTCCCTTGCAGGGGCCGCACCGGACTTTGTTGAAATACTGAGCCACCGGTAAATCGCAGGGTCGACATGGACCCCCCCCGACTACTGCATGTACATGCCCAAACCGCCGTCTCCAAACATGCCATCTCCCCCCCCGTACATCGCTATTGTGTGGCTGTCCAGCACCGTGAACATGGATGAGGCCGTGCTGCAGAATGAGACATTTATGGTAATTCATCCTCTTGGACAGGCGCCCGATTGGCCCCGGGAAGCGCGGCATGCGCTGATGTGTCGGAAGCTCAGCCAGCAGCAGCAGCAGCAGCATGTGGAGCCTCGACCACCAGTGCTCGAGGAAGGCTTTGTGCCGGTGGGGGATGAGGGATAGTGGCGAGCTGCCCCTGAAGCTCGCCGGCTTGATTTCAGTGTGCTCCGTTCACTCTTGTATTGGAGGTGGAGTGTGTATGCACCAGTGGGGAGTTGCCAGCTGGCGCACTATACTCAGTCAGTGCAGCGCCTGATGGCAATGCGTGTGTCCTCACTCGGCTGGCTTGAGGTGGCCAGAGGGTGACGTGGTTGGGCGGAGGGGCGGGGAGGTGGGGAGTGCCACCATAGGAAACCTTTGAGGCCGACTACAAAGAGGAAGTGGCCATTTTGGCAGGTGTCGAGGCATCGGATGTGCACATCGTTGGCTACGTTGCCGGGAGCGTTGTGGTACGTGCCGCCTTCAGCGGAGAACCCAGAACACACCGCATTCAGCGGGCGGCTGTGACTCTGGCGTGAAAACTGCAGTGCCACTGAGTTGACGCCGCTCGCAGTCGCCCATCCTCCAGCTGCGTGTATGGTGAGGTGGACGCCTCTTGTTGCTTTGTGTAGAGTGCTGGCCCTGACTACCCCATGAGAATATGGCCACCTCAGACTGCTTGCCGACGCCATCAATGGATAAATCACTATAAACGCAGCTTGGCGGAGTCACGGGAATGGTGGGTGGTGGGGGATCTCAGGTCGAGACAGAGATTATTTACACGGACAGCGCGGAGCAGGCGGAGCAGCTGGATGAGGGATCCACTCTGGAGTTCTCGGATAACTTCACCGACACCTACGGTGCCACTCAGGCAACCGTGACAAGCGTCACAGTGGCGTCCTCCCCACCGCCAGTGACCTCGTCATCCTCAGAAGATGGTGACACGTCATCCAGTGGCAACAATGCAGGCTTGATGGTGACCTGCCTCGCCACTCCACCATGCACACAGGCACGAATGGATGATGGATTGTGGTATTTTTTTCTGACGGGCACTGCCTGTTGAGGAACGCGGCAGACTCATCTGCCGTTTGGTGCAAGGAGGGGCACTGCATAGAGGGGCACTGCCAGGGGGGCAGGGGTTGGTGATGTCCACACTCTGTGTCTTCCCTTGATTTGTGTAGCGAGCGCCCTCGGTGCCTGCATTTGGTTTTAGCTTTCCTTCATCATCCATGCTAGCAATACTTGCTGTGCACGTTGGGTGAGCCGCCGAGGGGGGCATGATTCAGTGAGTGCATGATTTCTCCATTACCCGGGTGTGCACACGCGAGGTTATGTAACCGACAGCGATTCGCGCCATGCTGGCATCCGCGCCGCTGTTCTTACACTAAGTGTGTATGTGGCATCTTGGCACAGTCCCGCCCTGTGCCTGCATCTTTTGTCTGCATTTTTTGCGGTGGGCATCTGACGTGTGGGTTGTCGCTGCAGGCGGGCATTGTTGCTGCTTGTGTGTGCGGCGTGGCGGTGGTGGCAGCCCTCGCTGGGTGGAAGGCGAAGATAAGCTCCCATGCACCCGTGGCCGAAGTGAAGGATGACATGGGGAGGAAATATAGCTCCTGCTCCACGGTAGGGAACATGGTGAGACTTCACTGATCACTCTCGTGCCCTTCCCTGGGAGCATGTACCTTTTTTCAAGGGTATCTGAGGGTGTTTGAGGGTCAGCAGCTTGGTGTCACTGTGGACGGTGGCGGTCTGCTGACATCAAGCTGTTGACCATCAACGGAGGGGCACACCTGCTTGCTTGTATGCGAACCCCAGACGGCCGCAGTAACAAATTTGCATCCAGCCTAGTGAGCACAGGCACTATCCTGATGCATGACGGTAATGTTGCTGAGGGGTACGATGCTGATTTATATGTTTTGGTGCTTGCACAGCAATCAAGTCACGAGCTTGGACCGATGTCAGGATTATCAGCTGGTGTGGGGATGACACATGTGGAGCGGCAGGAGGAGAATAAATCGCCGTGTCAAGATGTGGAGAGCAGAGGCCCCTCTGGCAGCACCAGCAAGATCACGGTCAATCCGCTTGCGTACGGCCTTTAATTCAAGAAAGCTGATGCTGCACAGCTACTCCATGGCGCACTTCGAAAAAGAAGAACCGGACAACCCGGCCAGGGATGTCGGTGCGCTTGAGAGCAGAAGTAGGATACTTATTTGAAAGAAATAGAGGGTTCAGAAAAGAAAGCGCTGCGCATAGATCCCAGAAAGGAGAGCTACATTGTGCAGCGGGGTGGCATGTTTTGGGAGTATCAGCGAAATGCTGAATATCTCCACGATTTAAAAACTGAGATAAGCTGAGGGAGCTTACAATCCCACACCTAGCGAGGGGTGTCTATTTTCTTTTCTTGTTTGATTGATTGTTTTTTATGGATAAAGCAAATTATTGTGATTTCCACATTATGTTCGATTCCCATTGTTGTCATTGCCGTGAGTGGTATCCATGCCCTTTACTTCTAACGGCTGAACCCCAACAAACAAGGGTAAGGCCTGAAATTGGATGCGATACAGGTATAGACCATGCAAAATACGGTAAACATATAAATATATTGGGTGAATATAAATATGTGTATAGTATATTTTGATGATATATATACCCAGTCAGGACTAAATCCCAGTTGGCTGAAGGAAAATGGGCACGATACCACTAATCGTTACACGATAGCCATCACAGATTGGACAGACTATGCAGTCTGCCGGAGACCCCCACCAGTTTTGTACTATGTATATAGCATATATAACAGATTTCGGTTTTTTGGATACATTCATACCTAACATCAAAATGTGATCTCGTTCCATGAAACTCAACAATCATGAAGATCCGCATCCGCGATGCCTGTGTGTCTTGATAAGTTCATCCCCCCTAAAATAATGGCGCGTGCATGCATTTAGGTAGCAAGTGAGTCTTGATTGATGAAATATAGCTAACAGCATTGGGAAGTAGCAACTAAGGCTGCATATCGGCTTAACAATCGTAATAATCGATTACCAAGTAACAATTGCGTCCCTAATTGTCAATTGCCTTGTATGTGGCACGTACGTATGTGACGAGTTATTCATGTACATGTAAGTCGCAGTCCGTGGTAGACTATCGGATGTCTGTTATTTCAAGCGACAACCAACAACAAAAACATCGATTACGGACAGTTCTTCGCTGGCCATCGCATACAAACATCACATTATATCGCAAATCCAACCGCTAGATACCGTATGTTCATCGTGGTCAAATGTGGATATCTACCGGTTGAATTTGCAGAATAATGTTCAAATGCAATAGTACCGTATAAAGTGTTGTACACGGTCTGTCTACACACGTTAAGTTGTGTACACGGTCTGTCTACACACTACAAGTCTATTAAAATCATTTGCCTACGCGCAGACTTCCATCAAATTATATCACTCTAAAAACACCACCACATCGAATACAAAGACTTCCATCAAATCATTTCCCTGCACGCAGACAACCATTAAACCATTTGCCTGTGCGCATACGATGTTCGGCATTTGCCTGTGCGCATCGATACTAAAAAAAACCTTCTATATTTTGGCATACATATCTTGACAGCCATCCCCGCGTCGCCGTCTTTTCGGCTTCCACCCACTCAGGCAGTTGTTGCCTTGGCTTTGGAATTGGCTGCCCCGATGCCTATTCTACCTGGTGTGCATACATGTGTATGTGGTGCTTTTACATATGGTGACCGAATTGGCTACCACACCTTATTGTCTGTAACCGGCGTGGATGGGCTATCACGCACATTATCGTGCCGTTCGTGAGGTGTTGGCATCTATTATGAAGCAAGTCTTTGACCCAGCCTTTGTCATCGTGGAGGATCGCAGTCATCATAGGTATTCGCCTGATTGGAAGCCCGACATCACAGTGCTCAACCACGATGGACGAGACAGCAGACATATCGTGATATTGATGTGAGCCTTACATTCCCTTTGTTGTGCCTCGTATGTGGACCTGGGGGCTGCTCGGGAGCCGCTGCGGGCTGCGGCGGTAAATGAGCGAGCCAAGACGGCAGTGTACGGGCCAATCTGGCCTCACACGGTTATGCCTTTTGCGATGGAGTCTTTTGAAGGTTTGGGGTGATCGGCGCGCAAGTTATTCTTCGACAGTTGTGTATACCGCAGGCACGACCGATTGTTTAAAGAGGAGGAGGATGCACCCGTGGAGCACGCGGAAATTTTCGACCTATTGGTTGCAGCGTATGGTAGTTGCGTTGCACAGCTCCCAGGGCTACGGAATTGCTTGCAGGGCTGGTCATGATTATCAGCATGGGTGAACGCTGGGAATTGTTTGCATGATGTGTATTTAGGTGGTAGTTTTAGCATTTGGACGGGTTTATTTATTTGTTGTACCTTTGACCTTGCTTTCAATTGTGAGATATGTGAACCTTACAATAAAGTTTCTGGTACCTATTTATATAAGGAGGTCGCAGATACTTATATGGGATACACTACGCGCACCTGATTTCCGGAATTCGGAATTATGACCGTCATCACCCGTGTCTGTCACATTTTCACCTCGCCGGTGATTCCGGCCAGTTCATCCTTGCAAGCAAATCCGTAGCCCTGCGAGCCGTGCAACGCAACCACCATCCGCTGCAACCAATAGGTCGAAAAGCTCCGCGCGCTCCATGTTTCATCATCCTCTTCCTGAAACAATCGAACTTGCCTGCGCTGTACACAATTGTCGAAGAACTTCCATGCCGATTCCCCCAACCTCCAAAAGACTCCATCGCAAAAGGCACAAGAGTGTGAGGCCAGATTGGCCCGTACAATGCTTTCTTAGTGAATGTTTGCTACACTCTGCTAGGATCTGCGTAGTGTGAAGTCGGGACAGCTATCAGTTCCCCTATGCGTATTTCCTATGTGCATGAGTTTAGTGTTATCAGGCTTGTCGTTTTTGGACGTTCAGTTTCGTTTCCTGTTCAGATGACATAGTGGGCCAACGGCTGTGCAGTTTAGGTACGGGCTGCTGGTGTGTAGATGCCGGGGCAGAATGGCCGACGTTGTTGTGGCTTGCGAAGGGCCGATATGTGCAGGAGGCGGGGACAGGGTAACGATGTCCAAAGTGGATCTTGCCAGATTCTGCCAAGAGAAGTTCCAGGTGCGATCCTCAATTTAAGCTGAGAGCATCAAGCATATCGATAGGCTCGTGGGATGAGCTGTGCAGCAGCCGTGGCCGGCGAACGGTCTGCCCGATCTCGAGCTCACAGTGGGGTGGCGTACTGCCATTCACCGCAATGTGCCCAGGAGACCACGGTGCATTGTCCTTGCCATCCTTTCCGTTCATTGTGCCCCAGGAGGCAGAGTGCGCTACCCGTGCCATTTACTGCATTGTCCACACAGAGTACGCACGTCTGCGTCTGCACTTGGCAGCATTATGCGCAGGGCGTGTGCACTAACTTTGCCATTCACTGCATTGTGCATATGGGGTGCGCTTCTACTGTGTTTAACCGCGCAGTGTGTCCAGGGGGGGCAGAGTTTATTGCCTCTGCCATTTAATGCATTGTGCTCAAGGGGCATGCAAGTGCGCACTGACAACGCCCCCTTCACTTGCAGGCTACTCAAGCACCAACATCAGCGACACCTCTATCCACTGCAACCCCGACGATGGCTATCGCGAAAGTACTGACTGCATTTCACGTAGTTGTTCATGCTCCTCCCATGTACGTAGACTATTGATTTCCCTCTAGTTTTCCAAACTACCTTTCCGCATAGCCTTCTTCCGTGCTCAATGACACAGCTCTAAAGTAAATATGTTTTATATATGTAATTGCATCATCCCTGCCTGACATAGCCACACGCATCTGTGCTAAAGGCGCTTTCGTGCTACAATATATATTTAGGGGTTTTTTAGGGTTTTAGGTTTATATATACCAAATATATACCAAATTACAAAGAGGAGAGCGTGTGAAAAACTGCGACTCGTATATTCTAAAATAGTTGAACATGAAATTGGATCCGGGCTTAATTCCCAGTAGGCGCGCCACTTAATTGACAAGTCGCCGTACGTCATCACCAGTTCCATAGCACGCTATACAATTTGAATGTAGCAATGAACTAAATATACAGAAAATACTTTACGAATGATACCGTGAGCAGTCGTTGTTAACGCATCCGCTCGCTGACGGGACACCGAAAATACTGACATCTGGTATACCATAATATCCTACCAATAAAAAAATCGATTATTCTCAAAATATTTATTGGTGGTAGACCCGATGATCAAGATACCACGTCAACTGCTCGCGATACCACGGTTTGATACGGATTCACAATAAATAATATGTCGCAAGGAGAACAACAACAAACGAAACAGTCCACACAAGAGAAGTAGACGGGTCAAAACATATTTCGATGAACTCATTGAAATTCAAACAAATTGGATGGGGTGCATTACGCCACTGCCGATGCGTATTACATCCATGTACTTCAAATAGAACTATAGATTACGTCTGGCATGCTCTAAGGTAAATATATACAACGTATATATTTATTTGCTTATTTAGACTTCCTACCACACCGTCATATCACATGCACTTACAAATTGCCAGCGCTACTTGTAATGACAGTGTAAACGAACAAGCTGGTTCCAAAGCCATACTCACTTTAAACTGACGCCCATCGATCTACCACTGTTGACGCGGCTTGACAGTTCACAATAAAAAAATACCAATTGACAACCATCGTTATCGCACGCATAGCTTACCACGCAATTCGCTTAACAGCTGCATAACGCATCCAGGGAGTTTTCAATGGCACCCCTCTCTCCTTCAGGCATCCCTTTAAGCTCAGTTCGTACCCACAAAAATGCATCCTTTCTAGGGCTCGCTATTGACCCAGGTATACATTCGATATTACTAGACTCAACACCCACCATGTCTTCGGTGAGATGAGTGCACTTGTCTCCATCCTCCTCTCCAGGCTCGGAAGATTCCATCGGGAGATCCTCCAGCTGTCCAACTCCTAGTAACTGAATGCAATCCCCAACCGGCAACAGTCCGACATTTGCATATCAGGTCCTCGAGTGATCTAATTGACCAGGCAGAAGGAAAGGGGTGCAAGGCAGAGAGACCATCACAAGGACGTTGACTGATCCACATAAATTGATTTTTCAAGAAACAGCTAACCCTTCCAGTGATAATGGAACCCTCTATTTCGGGCCGCATTTGTGGGATTATATTTTTGCAGCCTTCGGGTTTTGCTGAGTGCCTCTCTCGTCTCCTTGTCAGCCCTACTTCGCCCCCGCCTGCGCAGTGCCTCTCTCGTCTCCTGGTTAGCCCCCCCTACTCGCCCCTACCTGCCAGGCCTCTCGCCTCCCTTGTCAGCCCTACTGTGCCCCTGCCTGCCCAGTGCCTCTCTCGTCTCCTTGTCAGCCCTACTGTGCCCCTGCCTGCCGAGTGCCTCTCGCTCCTTGTCAGCCCTTACTGTGCCCCTGCCTGCCGAGTGCCTCTCTCGTCTCCTTGTTAGCCCTACTGTGCCCCTGCCTGCCGAGTGCCTCTCTCGTCTCCTTGTCAGCCCTATTTTGCCCCGCCTGCGCAGCCCTCACCGTCTCCTTGTCAGCCCTACTGTGCCCTGCCTGCCGGTGCCTCTCTCGTCTCCCGGTCGCCCTAGCCCCTGCCTGCCGGTGCCTCTCTGTCTGTCCTCCTTGTCAGCCCTACTGTGCCCCTGCCTGCCAAGCCTCTCTTCCCCTTGTCAGCCCCACGCCCCTGCCTGCCGAGTGCCTCTCTCGTCTCCTTGTCAGCCCTACTGTGCCCCTGCCTGCTCAGTGCCTCTCTCGTCTCCTTGTCAGCTCTACTGTGCCCTTGCCTGTCGAGTGCGGCCTCGGATATGAGATAAAAAGAGCAGAGGAGGCGGGAATTCCTGGCTGCAAGAGCCACACGGAGTTTGCTTGCGGTCAAACCTGGAGGAGCTCCAGAGCGCCGCGTAGGAGGATCTGGGCGCTCGGCGCGGCGGCGTCTGACCGCTCGTCGCAGCCACTTCTGCTGCGCTGGCCGCAGCCTGCATGTGCCCATGCCCAGGTCTGGAAGTAACTCGGCCAATGACAGATCGCCAAGGAATGCTTTGGTGATGACGCGAGACAGCGAGGAGCATGGCGATACCGCTAATCCGTGACTCGAATCAGAGGGACGCGAGAACCATCTCGCGATGTTAATCATTCGGGAGGCTGTGTGGGATCCCATTAGACGAGCAGAGAGCGCTTCGGGGGAGCGGAGCGGACGCCGGGCGAGCAAAGAGCCGGGCGCTCTGCCTTCACCACATCCTGGTTTGACAAACAAGGGCAGGCGCGAACGTACAAGAACATGATTCTATGAGTGACTGCTCCATAGCGGCTGGGGTCGTCTCTCTGCATCGCTACGCCACGGGCTCTTTTCTCGGTCGCAAGGGCAAAGGTGGACCCGAACTGGGGCCACCGATAAACAGCTAGTGCCTTGTAGAAGCCCTTTCGCCGCATTCCCAAACATCTCTGGACGAGACACCAAGTTACTGGATCCAGACGTCGGCACAACAGACGGACGGGGAAGTCGCAACCACATTAGCCTGAGGCCATGGCCATATTGCCGGCATGTTTGTTGAGTACCGAGGCATGGAGGACGCACCCTGCACAACCACAGCGAACCACGCACTGCCGGCATGTGGTCCACGCTGGCTGAGCTGGGGATGGGACGCAAATCTGGCGGACGATGCAGAACCACGTTGCGAGCACACGAAGGAAGGCGGCAGGGGTCGTGTGGGACAGAGGAGGATACGCACTTGAGGCTGAAGCGTGGTGAAGGAGGGATGTGCGCATAGGGATGTGCGCTGACTTGGGCCGGAGGTGGCATACCACAGCAATCCGGGAGCTTACCTCTAAGGCAGCCGAGCACTCGCCGCAAGCAGCTGCGCACTGCCTCCGTGACCGCGGCCCGCTGCGGCCGGATGCATGCCTCCTCCTCCTCCGGATTTCGATCCGAGGGAGCGTCAGCCTCTGTCCAATCCCGAGCCCTCCCGGTATGCAGGTCGGGGCGCCGCAATGCACAATATTCAAAGCGCGCCCGCAAGCATATCTTCCCCGATGCATTGATGAGAAAGATTATTACAGACCGCAACAATCTTTGGTTTTTAAACTAGCAACTTGCGTTCACGATAAGGGTGCGGTGCTATGGCATCAAGCTCACCACTTCGTCTTGTTTATGAGTAAGCCCCGCGAGCTGTGCACACATCGAAGCGGCCATGCACTGAGGACTGTGCACACATCGAAGCGGCCACGCACTGAGGACTGTGCACACATCAAAGCGGCCACGCACTGAGGACTGTGCACACATCAAAGCTGCCACGCACTGAAGACTGTGCACACATCGAAGCGGCCACGCACTGAGGACTGTGCACACATCGAAGCGGCCACGCACTGAGGACTGTGCACACATCGAAGCGGCCACGCACTGAGGACTGTGCATACATCGAAGCGGCCACGCACTGAAGACTGTGCACTCGTTTTTGATACGGTCTCTTGCTGGTTCTCAAAGATCGACCGACAGCGGGCAACTTACAAAGCATCGACGCATATCGCCATTTAAGCTGCTCTGCTTTCAGCAGAATTCAAAGGGCCGACGACTTCACAAGCCTACATCGACATTAATCTGTACACGGATCACTAAAGCATCACTTGAGTTACCATCAGTCTCTGATCCTAGGGCCCAAATTGGCCGCAGGTCCGAATGCTGTGCGCTACAGCATGCGTGTTTGTGTCAGCGAGATATAGGCTTGGGTCAGAGCGCCAGCGAGGTGGCACACGGGCATGCAACATGGCAGTCCCACCTCTATGTGAGGATGAACTGGAACGCGACTGTACGGCTAGAGGAGGGAAGCGACGGAGGGGTGGTGCGCTGTTGGATGAAGATGGAAATCCAGGGGTGGGGGATGGTGAGGTGGTGCGAGATACTGGAAGGCGGCGCACCGCCGCATGCACCGAGGCGGATGCTGCCGCCGAAGGTGGTGGACACCATCACCACGTGCCGTGCCATCGCCATCAAGTCGCCCGCAACGGCTCCTCGATCCTTTCCGCCGTGCCCCTTCTCACACCCTGGCTACAGCCCCCCCCAGTCGGTTCACATTTTCATTAGCAAACTCCTTCAGGGCCTACATCTTTCTCGGTTGAGTCCCTCCCGTCCCAACTACACTCTCCAGCGCTCTTTCCAGGAGTGGAGGGAGATGTGAGCGATTCAAAAGGAGTGAGGGAATGTATCTGCCGGCTACGTGAACGTGACAACTCGTGCATTGGGACTTCCAGGGGCCGCAGCCCGTGGCTCGTCGACCGATGTGGATCCCTGAGCTCGCAAACAGAGGGCGGGCTGAGGTGGTCTTGTGCAGCGTCGGGGGGAGGCGCCACCGAGAAGCTGCAGGAAGCAGCGCGCGCAGAGATCCACGCAGAGCACCGCAAGCTGCAGCGCCAGGCCCATCTCCGCCTCCGTGGCCGACTCCGGCATCCCCGAGCACCGCTGCTCAACACGCACCTCCAATAGCGCGGAGCATATGGCTGCGCCCTTCATCACGGGCACCTGCCGCCAGGAACCGCCGCCCGCGGCACTCACCGCAACGCCTCTTGCCCCACAGCCAATCTTGCATCTCGCCAGAAGCACGGATGCGGCACACATTGGCAACCACACCACCGCGATGGGCCCTGTGCCACGCGCGTCAGCTGCGTCATCGATGTGACGCAGCCCCATGTCCGCCGCGCGAGCCCCCCTAGCCGCGACGTGAACGCCAGAGACCTAATTGGTCATGCGCACGCAGGCAGCCCATTGGCCGAGATCGCAGCGCCAGCCGCCCCCGCCCCCTGGCCGAATCACAGAGGGATCGCAGAGGGGGCAGGTCACCTGTTCGCCCTGCGACGGGTGCTCCATGCAGCCCAGCACGAGCAGCGGGACAACCCACTGCAGCACACGAGCAGCCTCCCGCGTTGTACACCCCGGCAACGCCTGGCATTGACAGGCCACCACCGCCCTCTCTCACCCCCGCTCCCGTGCAGGTAAGAGGCGCCGCAGGCGGTAGGCCTGAAGGGCTCCCAGTAGTGTACGGAGGATTCCCTCATCTCTGATTGGCCCGTGAATATGGCCAGGGCTCATACAGCAAGATGGCTATATCGTGCTGGCATAAAACCGCCGCAAGCGAGCGCATGTGCTGAGCCCGCCCTCGTCATCCAACGCGCGCTATGGCCACTCCATGGACCCGCGTCACCGCGTCATCAGGTCCCTGGTGGCGCAGTCAGCTTGAAGTCGGGCGCATGGGGCACGGCGGGGGCGAGGCGTAGCGCCCACACCTGTACCAGCCCCTGCAGCAAGGACACACGCGTGACGGAGGCTGCACCCTCCGCCGCGCCCCGCGTCAGCTCAGCGGCTGCAGCATGCAGCGCCCGCGGGGCAGTCTGGGCGAGCCTTGTTGTGGCTGACGACGCGGGGCGCTCCCCGCGCAGCTCCGAGGCCGCTTCAGGATGCGGGCACAGCTTCGCTCGAAGTCGCTCGCCAAGATGATGGCCAAGCACTGCGGCATGCGGCTGCTGACGACCCCCGACGGCTCCCCCCGTCCCCACCCATAATGTGAGAGATGCAACACAGCGGGTGTGAGCGCCCTGCGACGGGCCGCGCCACGCACGCCCTCGCGCCCCTGACACAAACGGGAGCTTCGAGTGTCTCGCGATGGCGAACAGATGGTGGCAAGGGACAGCATCCTGGTGCAAACCAGGGGGGGACCTCGCAATTTTTTTATGTTTTCCCGAAAAGCAGCAACGCATGGGGCCCACACGAAGCCCACCAGAGAGCCGGTGGGAGTTCCCCAGTGCTTGGAGGGGCTGCATGGGGGCAGGCGGGCAAAGTGCACCGTGCTCTGGCGCGCGAAGATCACGCAGCGCACAACTGCCTCGCAGCATCGCCGCTCCTGCCCGCACACCGCGCCTTTCAAAGGCCTCAGACTATCGGCTGCTCTCCCCAGACCAACACGCCGCAGCGCCCCGTCTCCCCGCCACGTGTCCACGCCCCGGCCGGACCTCGCAGCCAGCGGAACCTTCGCCCATCGCCTGAGGGGCTCGGGATCGCCACGGATCCCCAGGAAGCGCGGCCATGCAGTCTAGCTTCTGGGCACATCCCTGCATGGCCTGCATCTCGAACGAGCCGAGAGCGGGCGAGTGCATAGCGCCCTTCAGCTTGGGCAAGCTTCCCGTGGCGGCCGTGATAAGTGCCGAGTAGGAGGGCACCTTTGCAAGACACGCGCACACATAGGGCTACGTAGGATGAAGGCGAGGAGGGTGTGCGGAAGCTGAGAAGCGTGCGCGTCGGGAGCAGTGCAGAAGGGGCGCACCCTGCAAGAGGGGACGCCCTCCTCGCCCTGTCGAGGCCTCGCGGCTGCCACGAGCAGCGGATCGCTGGCATCGGGGCACCGAGCAAACAACGGAAGCAGCAGCAGCAGGTGGGGGCCGGCGGAAGCTGCGGCGGCCTCACACGCGAGATGCTCGAGGAGAGCCCTGCAAACCCCACGGCCCTCTGTCCTCAGTGGGTACCCAACACCCAGAGAGTATATAACACCAGGGGGGGGCGCTCCTTGGGGCGTGTCCCTCGCGGAGAAAATAACCACTCACGAATTATCTGTGAGTCGCAGCGCACCTTTCCCGTGCACCCTTCTCCTCCCGAGCTGGTGGGGCGTGCGCCGCCCTGGTCTCGAAGCGAGCGCCTCTATTCAGCCGCCGAATGACCTTGGACCAGCGGCGAGTGTGAAAGGGCGGGGGATGGGCCATCTCGGAAAGGGCACACACCGCATGCGAGGGGCAGCAGGGGGGGCCTTCTCCAAAGCAGCACCCACGCCGGGTGCAAGCGCAGCCACCAGGTCGCGAAGGAGGTCGAGCGCTGGCTCGAGCACCGTGGATGTCGGCAAGCGGTCCATCGGATGCACCCAGTCCAGCCCGCTTGCGCCGCCCGTACGCAGCGTCACCAGCCCTGCCGGACTCTGCCGAGCATCAGTCGAGCGCCCTCACGCCACTGGCGCGAGGCGCCATCATTTGAGAATCCACATGCCGCAGGGCACGAACAGCCATCCACTGCGAGTCACCGTGCCACGTGGCACCAGTCACCGTGCCACGTGATACATAGATGTTGAGAGACCCCATAGGATCCGGCGATGCGCGACTGCCGTCCGTGGATTTTGAACATGCAGAGTGCTCGGCGCATGCGGATGACTGTCGTTTCGGACAGAGCCGTCTCTCAGTGCACTTCGTCCGATGCACCCATTGGACGCTCGGTTTGGTGGCCCCACTCTTCGCACAGACGCGGCTTCACATTTCGCGGCTGCGCGTCCCCATACTGTACTCCACTTCCCAATCTAACAGGCGAGCCTTGCAAACTTGCATACACTCCACTGGCGCTACATTCCAGCTCTAACGCAACACGCGGCTCGCAGAAATTTGTGCTCGATGAAAGTGGGGGGGCAACAGTCCACTTGCTGCACGGAGGGATGAAGCCTGGTCTGCAGTTTTCTTGACATTGAAGCAACGAGCTAGTGGGCGGGGAGGCGGCGGGGGCTTCGGGCAGGGCGGTCGACCTAAGAGGGTCAACAACAACGACACGGGCATTGATGCTGCCACCGTCGTCGATGCGGCACGTTGATCCGCATCGCCACCACTGGATCGGGCCGGCCGCGCCGAGGCGCTTGCAGTGTCGCATCGACCCACAGCACCCAGGACCACTCGGGCAGCGTGCAGCACCACAGGCAATGCGGCGGCCGTCTCCAGCAGATCGGTGCGCATCAACGGCAGCAGCACATGCTGCACCAGCTCTGGCGCCGCCAGCAGGGTGACCGTCGGGCCTGCATCAGCGTCCTCATGTCGGAGAGCACTCCGAGGTTCCAGCAGTTCCCCCACGAGATGGATCAGCGCCTCCCCCCCTGCGCCTCCTCCGGGACCTCCTCCTCGCTCCCCCTGATCCCCAACTTGCACTCTCACCGTCGCATCAGCACCCCGCCACTGGTCTCCGCACCCACCCCCCTCGCAGCTCAATAATGCAGCTCATGACGGTACAGCAGCCCGAGAGCACCAGAGGGGTTGATCTAAAAATGGAAGTCTTCTTACACCAACCTGCTTAAGGAGTTTCCTCTCTGCTCAGCTCTCGGCATTGACGTGAGAATGCATTTTGGGCGAGCGCCGCATGCTCTCAGAGATGTGCGAGGAGGGGGGTCGGCTGGGGAGGGAGGGAGGGGGTGATCCACCAGTGCTCTAGCAGCCGTGGGGATGGCAAGGAGGCCCTCTCGTAGCACTTCCTCGATGTACGGCCGCGGCGCGTCATTGTTGCGCCACCTCAGCACCGGGGGCACAAGCGCGAGCATCGCCGCCATCATTGCGGCCTGGCGAAGGCAATGCCGTGCCCACATCACACATCTCTCTCGCCGGAGATTGCACCCAAGTGCCGAAACAAGGGCGGCCTCCACCAAGAGGTGGAAGACCTTCAGGTTTCCAGGCGAGGCGATCAAGTAACGGCGATGCCAGCAATTTGCTCCCTGGGCTCCAACCTGCCACTGGGACATTGAGAGAAGTTGATTGAGGACCAAGACGCGCTACTGGAGATGCCGAATTCACAACCCCACATGCCGTTCTATATCCTCGGACACTGGGTGGGTTGAGAAGAGGCCCTGGAGGCATATTGGTTTCATACGGATTCGCAGTCGGAATGCAGTTCCCATCGTTGTCTTCTCCAACGACAGCTGGCATGTGCTTTGCATAGATGCGGGCACGAGCCTGGTGGCGAGCGAGCTATCGTGCATCAATGCAAGGCACATGCCAACTGTCGTTGGAGAAGACAACGATGGGAACTGCATTCTGATTCGCAGAAAGGGAAAGGAAGGGAGAGCGGGAACGAATCGGTTAAGACGAGCTGAGGGGACCTGAGACGCGTGAGGGAGAGCGGCGGCCGGGCTTGCCCGAAGTAGGCTGCGAGGGCGAGGCGGGGCACCTGTGTTCGGTGTGTGGAAGCCTCTGCCACGGCCTTTCGCAGCAGCAGGCTCGGGGCGCACATCGCCACCGCAATGACCTGGGCAGGCCCGCCCCCCAGGTCCGCCCCGCGTCACACACAGCTTGCTGCTCCCTGGCACACGATGTGGGGCATGATGCACACGCGCCGGCGCTTGGAAGGGCGTTGGCAGCCCCGAGCGCTTGCAGCCAGCACTTCAGGCAGTGTAAGGCGGTGGGCAACCGCTGTGGCAGAGATAGATCGAATGGAAACGGCCGCTGAAGAGAGCATCCTTTCCGACAGCGGCATGCCAGCGGCACTCGTAACGTTATTCACGCGTGTGATTGGTGCGAAATTGTGCCACCCCCCTATGTGATTGGTGCGAGATTGTGTCACCCCCCTATGTGACTGGTGCAAGATTGTGCCACCCCCCTATGTGATTGCAATCGCAATCTGAACCTCAAGCATCCATTGAATCGAAGAGGCGGAAGGCTGCGAAATGACGGAGTGTCCGCAAAGTGTGTGCGTACTTTTCTTGGACCGATTCCTTTTTGGCACCATGTGGCCACAGAAGATCGCATGCACTATCTACCCACACCGTGGATCAAAGGATTCAGCACACACTTCGGGACGCTTATCCGGATTCTCCGGAGCTCACTAGTGAAGAACCGGACCCCCGAAGCCTCACTGGGCCACCCGAGCGCCTCTGCGACTGCACCCCCTGCGCACTGCTGCGGTACCTCGGAAGCCTGTGTGTGGGTTATCCTTGGACCGATTCATTTGGGGCCATATAGCCGCACAGTCTCGGTTGTGCTATGTGCCCACGCCAGGGATTAAAGGATTCGGTGCAGACTTCGGGACACTCGTTCGGGACACTCGTTCGGGGTCCCCGGAGCTCGGAGGGGATAGTGCGACCCCCTAAGATGCCCCCTACGCTCCACCGAGCCTCCAGAGCGCTTCCGTGACTGCTCCATCTGCCCACCGAAACCACCTCGCCAAAGCCGCCTTACATCCTCCCGCCGAGCTGCTCGAGCCACCTCCTTTCCACCGAGCCACGGTTGAGAAATCCCCACTGCCCCCAACTCGCCATGTGCAACATCGGCCTGGCAACCCACCGCTCACTGAGCATCCTGCAGCGACTCTCCAAGAACGCTGACCCGCGCCCACGCCACCAGAGTCTGAGCAACTGCCAGCTGATGACGCCGGCGGCCACTTTCCCCCAAAGCTCCGCCCAGCTTGGGGAGAGCCAGGCTCCGAGCGCTCCGTGCGGTGGCGAGAGTCATCAGGCGGTGCTCTGTTGATCGCACGATGCAGCCAGACGATCTGGATCGCACGATGCGACCAGATGCAATTGACTGAACGGATGCCAGGGCGGCCATTCGGTGTTGTCTGAACACTCAGCCGGGGCCAGCTCACACTCAGCCGGGGCCAGCTCACACTCAGCCGGGGCCAGCTCACACTCAGCCGGGGGCATCTGCCACCACGAGCTGGTGATGGGGGGCGCGATAAGGTGCGTGGGTGGCCAGAGGCGCGGGAGCTTCCGCATGCAGGCCTCCAGGGTGAGGTCCAGCGTGAGGACTATCCACGTGGCCGCCGTGGCAGCAACCCAGCGGAGGCAGAAGGGGAGGGGGGGCATACCTGGTCCACCAGCACGCCCACGCCCTGCGCGAGGCTTGTCTGGGCTGCGTCGCCTCCATCTTTACCACCCACCCACACCCTCCGCCAGATCAGATCCTTATCACAGACGAAACAGCTTGCAGGCATCTTCCGAGCATTCGCAAGCTCGGGCAATCTTTCGTGCCACGTGGATCCGAGCGCTGCATGCACGGGGCTTCTCAAAACGTATACCGATATCCTCATATCGTATGTATATATCTCTCTTGTAAATAAATGAATATATATATACTTTGTATACATATATATATATACACACACAACGATTGTTGACGTTCAACTCCATATCGCAGTTCATTCTTTTCAAGTATTCGCTCAGGTCCTTCCGTTGCAATTTCGCACAGTTACGAGCGGTGCCGACTTTGATGACAACGACGTCATTCGTTTTCACCTTGTTGAACATCCATCCTCAACAAGATCCTCGACAAGATGAAAACGAATGACGTCGTTGTCATCAAAGTCGGCACCGCTCGTAACTGTGCGAAATTGCAACGGAAGGACCTGAGCGAATACTTGAAAAGAATGAAATACAATATGTATATATATATATATACTGTGCCACATGGTGTAGCACACCGCATCGCAGCGCTTCGCCTCGGAGCTCGGACACTGCAAGGCGCGGTCGCACCTCCGTTAGTCTCTCCGGCTGTGACTTCGGAGTACACCATCTGATTGGTCAGTGTCGTCAGCTCTTGCGTGGCCTCGTGCTGCGTGGCAGGCATCGCCCATGGCCGGCCGCGTCATCGGCCGCACGGGAACCCTCCAAGCAGGCATGCTACGCGGACGCGCGTTTGCGGGCTTCGCCTTGCACCCATCTCGTCCGCAATCAGTGCCTAAGCTACCAGACTGCCTGAGAAACCCTCAGGGGCTGCTCGACGTATCCACACCATGATGCGTGCGCGTGCTCACCCTCGTCTGATCTCTCTGACAGCCCTGAGCCGTCAGCCCACCTCGGAAATTCTACATGTCGGTAACGTGCAGCGGAAGATCAAAGGATTGTGGCGCGCGCTCCAAGATCGTCATCTCTGGAGGACCGCCCGCGGAGTGCAAAACCCCCTGCGCCCAATGAGCCGCCTGATTGCATCCCTGACTTCTCCACATGCCCCCTGTGAGACTCCTTCGTCAAAGCCGGTTTGCGCTGGCGGGGCCAGCCACAACCACCGAGTGTATTGTGAGCACCCTCTTCGCACTTTGAGTGCCCCGAAGCCAGGTGCTATCCAGGCCCGCCCGCCCACAACTGGCTTAGCATCCGGAAGTGAAGAAAAGAAAGAAAAGAAGGCCCTCCAAATTCTTGGAAACTGCAAACAAACTGACACGGAAACAGAAATCGTGATTGGGCCCAGGCGCAGTGCCTCTGCACGCCTAAGGCAGTGCTTGCCAGCGAGGTGAACGCGCGTCGTTGGGGGTGGATGAAACATCGGCAGGGTGGGATTGCGCATGCACCCGCGGGTGAGCCTCGTCACACCTGAAGAACACTGTCACCATGTACCACGTGGCGCAGTGCGCTGTACCCAGGGTGCAAGAGGAAGGTGTGGCACAGGCTCACAGCTGCCTCCTTGCCCGCAGCGCCCATGCCTCCCAGAGTTTTGGCTCCTGGAGCATTTCGCCACCGCTCCAGCCCACCATTCAGCGTGGGAAGCCAGGGGATTCCCCTCACCAGTTCCCGCCACGTGGCCACAATCAGGGCCGATGCGCGCTCCATCACGGTGGCACTGCTGGACAGTGACCATTTAGAACGTGTATGGGAATCTACAAGCTGTGCTGACCGGTGTCGAGCGAAGAGTAATCCTCTCAACCGCACGGCTATACACCATATATCGACAATATATCGCGTTTTGAGGATCTCTTAGGGTTTCAAGCTAGTCTCAACCAGATCAGAACCATCGGATCAGATCTGATGACATCAGTAGGATCCTCAGACCAAAACGCAAAATGAAGAATAGATGGCACTGTGCACCGCGAGCCCCCGAACCACAAACCGCAGTGACCGACACCTCGAGAACTAAGACTCCGCGCCATCACCGAGTGTGCAGACATGTTGCGTGTTGAGCAGGCAGACTGGTTCTTAAGCTTCTGTAACGAAAACGGCGAGAGTAACTGCTGAATTCCCTAAACATAAGAGGGTGCGCAACCTTACTGGGACTGGGAGGGATGGGAGGTGCTGGTCTATGCTGGTGAGAAAGAGCTTGGAGGCGAGGCGATGCGGGTGGTTTGGATTCTGTTCAGGGTAGAAAAAGTGCTGATGGAATGACGGCCGGGTCGGGAACGGAGTGGGAGATGGCGTCTACAAACATTTGTGATGCGGAGGGCGGAGGCTGTGGTCCACATAAAACCGCGGGAGGGCGGAGGGTGTGGTCCACAAGAAGCGCGGGAGGGCGGAGGCTGTGGTCCACAAGAAGCGCGGGAGGGCGGAGGCTGTGGTCCACAAGAAGCGCGGGAGGGCGGAGCTCGGTGAGGCTGGAGCGGCGTGCTGAGCTTAGGGAGCAGAGCTCCAAGTTGCAGCATAGGGGGAGCGGAGTACAGGCTGGCCGATGGCGGAGGGGGAGCTCGTGGAGGGAGCAGCCACAGGAGATGAAGAATTCATTGCAGGGCAGGATGAGGCGGGGGTCGAAGTAGTCAACCTGCGAGTGCCAGCTGCAAAAGCTCGCGCATCAGCCCTCGGCCGAGCGCATCCTGCAACCCTCGCACCCGCCTCCTCGCACCATCTCCTTCGTGGACCGGCCACAGACCTGGGGTGCTTCACATCCAGCACGCATCGCGGGCTTTTCAAAGTAAGCAAAGCGCACTGCTGCTGATACTCCAGGCTCATGGAGGATGCCCGATCGACGGAGGCAAATCATGCAGATGGAATGGCATCCTAGCGGAATATTCGGAACTGAGTTTGCCATCCCCAGGGGTGTGTGGAGGAAGGGCACCTCAGCACCCCTCCCGGAGCCAGAGAGTTCCCTCGCAAGGGCCTCCAGTAGCTTGCCCACCAGCTGGAACAGCGCCGAGCACACCCCTGCGGCTGCGATGCGCGCGCACCCCTGCTGCAGGATCGCGAGCAGCACGGGGTGCGCGGGGGCCTCCGCCGGGGCGCAGCACGCGAGCCGCTGCAGCGCCCCGAGGCAGCCGTCGGCGCCGTCCTCCAGGAGATCCGCCATTGCAACTATACCCCCTCTCCCCACCAACCCTCTTTTTACATGTCCCACCAGCCTGACACCATTCTACAGTGAAGCAAGATAGTACGGCCCAGAATTCGCTTATGAATCTGGCGAAGACCGAGCGAGCTCTTCGCGCGGAGCCCAATTCCTCGCATCGACACCCCCGATTTCAGACTGCGAAATAAATCCAAACTCGATTATCACACGCTTCAGCACATCCGACCGGACATCTATGCAGGGCTTCGAGGGCCGGTGGACAGATCGAGAGCCTGTGCCCGCTCCCTTTGAGGGAAACAAGCCGTCTGCCATTGTCTGTGTCTGAGCTGCAAGACTTACAGTAAAGAACAAAGAGGTCGACGATATTTCTGGTTGTGCGACGGCGCAGTTTCTATGAGCGATAGTGGGATGAGAGGCGCTGAAGTCCCCCAGCCGAGACGGACACACCATCACTGCTGACATCTAGTAATACGCCATCGGCGCAGCGAAAGGTTTTCGCATCTCGTCCCTGTCCCGCGCAAGCGCCGCGGTATGCGGGCGACTTTGAGGAAGCATTCACAGCACGCCTCTTGGCGTTCGACAGAAGCAGCATATCAAGACGGGTGCCAGTTCTTATGTGATGGATCACACACAGGGGTAAAGCTGCGGGATGCAGCACGCGGCGCCCGGCAGGCGCCTGACCTGAGGCGTCGGTAGCCGCTTCACCACGCGGCACCGGCCAGCTGTCGGCCACGGCGAGACTCCCCTTCGCAGCAGAAGCCTGCGCAGCGCGGTACGGTTTGAGGGGCGGAGGGGGGAGAGCCTCCATCCAGTGAGCACAGCTGCAGAAGGCCGAAGCCATACGACAACGAGGTAGAGCCCACAGCGACTCGCGGGCACGCGCTCGGCTGGGAGAGAGGCAAAAGAAGGGGGCTTTCGAGCACATAGGGCATCCGGACCCACGGCTGGGAGAGAAGCGAACGGGGGGGGTCAAAACATGTTCTACCTCCGGAGCCTCGGCTGGGAGTGAGACGCGAAAGGGGGGGCTTTGACGGCTCACCTGCTCATCGATGTCTAGAACCGCAGAAGAAAATACTTGGAGCGGGGACGCCGGCAGCCCCTCTCCGGCCTCGGCGAGCTGTTCCTGCAGTTTCGCGGCCGCCTGGAGAGCGCGGCACTCCGAGGGGGGGGCACCATATCAGAACCGTCGACACAGAAACCCATTGTGGCGCGCCTGCTTGAGGGTTCTGCCAGGAAGACTCCGCAGGCACGGATACTGCAGAGTGAGCAGCGTGAAAAGAAAGGGGGCCGAAACTCACGCGGGCGCAGGAAACTCGGCCGAGGGTTTCGCGGAGAAGGTCGCCAATATCGAGAGTGCGGATGAGGAAGATGAATAGTGGAGTCGGCAGACACCAGGAGGTCGGGATGAGGTGTTCACGCTCGCGCTGGGTGGCGGGGCTGAGCTGTCGCACTGGCTCCCAGGAGAGGAACAGCATACTGTGCACAAGGCGGCGGACCTGGCGAGCCCTTCCACCGCGTTGCTCAGAGGGTTTACGTCCTGTTATCGAACGTCACAAGCGTATTTTACTCTCTGGCGTATGCGAGTAGCGAATACGCGAGCGAGCGAGCGAGCGAATGTGCGAGCGTGCGAGCGTGCGTGCGCGGGTGCGCGGGTGCTTGTGTTAACTTTGCCGCATCAAGCCATGTTAAGTTTCGGTTCCAGCACATGAATAGTAGCAGTGGAAAGTAGTGTGCAAGGTCGTGTTCATATATGTTTGAGAGACACAGCGCGCAGTTCTGGATATCTATTCGAATGCCACTAGCGGCGTAAATTCAACTCTAGCGCTCGATGGAGAGATATGGGAATGCAATGAACGAGTGACGCAGGGATTCCGGGATTTGGAAAAGCGGCGTTTCAGCCAGGCTTCAGCTGCAGGCGACAATAGTTAGAGCTGCGAGAAAAGTGTTGGTTTTGCCGAAGATAATATGCGAACAAGGATTGGTATGCACCTTACTCATGTCGTTGCGACAGAGGCTGCGGATATGCGGGATGACAGTGGAATTGACCAGGTATTGCGCGTTTTGTAAATCTGTGGCTTGGGATCCGATAGCGGTGAACAGGGGCCAAAGTGCAGATCGAAGCCTACACGGTAACGTGCCGGGAAGCATGAACGCCCCAACCCTGAATAGCTCATCGTCAGAGTGCACTATCTTCGGGATAATGTCGACAACGCTTTCGCCGAGCATTTTTGTCCACTGGGCGCCAGCTACTGCGGCGTCTTTGACAGTGTGTCGGCTTGTTGGAAGCTGAGAATATTTACGACGAGTATCGCACGTGTTTGACTCATCCCCGGAGCACCAGATCGTGACAATGCCTCGAACTAGCACTTAAAGGAAATAAGGAATGAGACTTGAGAATTAGGAACGTCCGCATGTGCCGTCTGCTCCAGAAATGATGGAGAAATGTCTCGGGGATTGTTCTGCATGCTTTACTAAATAGGGTTTACGAGCGGAGGTACCTCTGGTAGGAAGGGTGGGCCCTATCAACACCCACCGCATTTTTTACTACACTCATTCACATACAGTTGGTCCGATCAAACAAAATTACAATCGAACGACTGAAATGTCATACATTCACATCGAGATGCTGAAATTCGCGTTGAACATGCTTATATTCCCTTTTGACAAGCAGATGGACACATGGGATGGACACAGCCGAGCGAGTTTGAACCTCTCCAGGACTCGCACAGAATAATTTGTTTTCCTCCTGGTGCCTCTGCAAGAACCTGCTGGAGATGCCATTCATCTCTTAAGTCTGCGTCTTAGTGACGAATTAACAACCTCAGTTCATACCTGTCCTTGCCGAATGCGAATGAATGCAAGCCTTGAAGTGTGCGCGAACTTCGGTGATCAGAATTACTCGTTGATATTGGACCTTGGAACTCGTACTATTCTATAGGACGATGCATATCTGAAGCGTTGTACCAGCGGGGAGTGGAGCGCGATGTATTTTGCTGCCAGGTATTTAGTTTTTACTTCGCCTTCATCGGCGTACTCCCATGTGACTGTGCTGATTGGTCGACGTTCGTTTTCGTTTTTCGTGGCGTGTGCGTGATCTATGCATGCCCTTTGGACGTCGTGTGCATTTCAAATGATGAAAGCACGCAAATCAGTGAAACCCGTGTCGAGCTACCTGTATAAGCCGTTATGCGAGGAGGATCGACAAGAAATGTACGAACGTTTTTCACAGGTACTTTCCAAAGGTCTTCAGCAGTGGCAGTGCGATCCGATGCGCACCCGTCGTGCCCCGGAATTTCAACGGTCTCCCGCGAAGAGACGCATCTGGCAAGGTGCGAGTTTGTCAATGTTTTCCATGCATTGAGAGCAGTATTTTCGATAGTGGTGATATTCGTGCAGGGAGGTACGGTGATACCCATAGGATTCATGTTCATTTCACTGCATATTGCTTCCTTTGCCTTGTGGCTGCGGATACGAAGGAATATTTTGAAACAAGTCACGCTAAAAGAAAAAGTGCTACTTGCATGGCCAGCTGAACAAAAGTTCTCAGGACGTTCACACGGAGGTGGAAACTGCCATATCCGCAGGCGCATGGAAAACGCAGGATTCCGCATCACGACAGGCTGGCGTTCCACCATACGGAGAGCTCTGATATGGTATGTTGATACATATGAATAGCTTGAATCGTATTCATTTGTGTGGAAACATGTTTTGCACCTATTTATTCAAGCTTTCTGAGTGCACGATGTGTTTCGCCGCGTTCCATTTTCCATATGCTAGGCGAGTTCTAGAATGCTTCCTTTTTCGCCGGTGGTTGTGGTACTAGGATATCTTCGATGCAGATCATACAGTTTGTTTAATTGTATAGTATATTCGATGCTTTGAAGTCGTATGAAGTCTCATACCGATTGTATGCCTTATGTGCCCGTGTTTTCACGAAAGGAGAGGTGACAGCACATACAAAGGCATCGATCTTGTATGTTGCAGAGGCATCGGGAACATACAAGCATTTAGCAATTTAGTTTATGGTAAGGCTGAAAATCAGCTTGTAGATAGGCTCATATTCGGCGTATAGATAGGCTGAAATGTAGCTTATAGACACGATGAAATTCAGTTTATGGTAAGGCTGAAATTCAGCTTATGCGAATAGGCTGAAATGCACCTTATATATAGGTTGAATTTCGACACATATGAGGGCTGAAACTCATGTTATAGATGTGTTGAATTTAAGCTTATATATAGGCTCATATTCAGCTTATTAAAAGGCTGCAATGCAGCTTATAGATATGATAGAAATTTCGTTTGTGGTAAGGCTGAAATGCAGCTTATAGATACGATTAAATTTCGTTCGTGGTAAGGCTGGAATTCAGCTTATGGATAGGCGGAAATGCACCTTATATGCAGGCTGAAATTTCTCATAGATAAGTGCTGAATTCAAGCTTATAGATACGTAGGCTCATATTCGGATTATAGATAGGTTGAATATCGAGCCATCATCTTTGGCTTGATTTGACCTCAATCGGATTTGATTATGTTATTCTTTAACACGGAATTTTAGCACATTCTCATCCTATATATATGCGAATGAATACGTAGTGATGCTGCACCATTATTGGCTGATGCATAGCGTATGCTACAGGTAGCATTCACTATGGGTGCAATGGCCATTGCCTTCTTCACGCGGACAGATGCATCTTGTGCATCCAATGGACGTCAGTGGACACAGAGTGATTTGATAAAGGCTACTCGTTCCGTGTACTTGAATGAAATTAGCTTGGATGCAGTCCATAAAAACTTCAATGGCGTTTCTCGAAGACATGTCTCAGAGAAAGTCGATAAGCTTCGAACGGAGTTTGGAGATGATCAGCGCGATATTGTTGCTGGGGTAATCGAGAAGAACACGCGATCATTGGAACGCGCTCTGAACTCGGTATGGATTTACCTTGTGGTGTGGTGATGGGAACAATATATGGACCGCATACGGCTGTCGATCGGCATGAACACACGATGCGAATCATTAGATAATCTAATTATTTGGCACATTGTCATATGAATGACGTGGTCATGTATATGATTATTTGATCATCCATCCACATGTGTGTCAATCAGATGACATATTTAATGAAATTTGCTGAAAATAATATTTTTACTGTAATTTGCTCCTCAGGTTTTTGGCATCAAAGCGACAGGTGTATTCACACAATGGGAAATGCAGCAAGCCCTTGCTCAAGTGAGCATCACCCTTTATCTCAAACATGATGCGAATACCCCTCATATCCACATGCTAGCATACATATGTGTGGTGGTTGCATCACCCCCATCTCACAATCTTTGGATCAAGAATGCCATGTTGCATAATTATTATTGGAATATTACCACCTCAATATTGTTACTTATGCATACCACGTGATATTTGTAATGGATGCGCCAGGTATTATCAGGCAACATGACGAGAACAGCCGCATGTAAAGAATATGGACCAACACTTGAAGGTCTAAAGTCGAAGTTGAAATCAGTGCGGAGTGGAGTGCCGGCTCCACCCAAGACAAAAAATCTGGATGAATTAATGCACTATATTCAGGGTCTACATTTCAACAAGCCTGGCCGACAACCATATCTCCGGCATGACGAGCCGGCGATGCTGGTGGCAACTGCAGCCTTAGCTGCCGAATACGGCATGGGTAAAACCAAGAAGGCAATATCCCAAATCGGGCGAAACCTGTGCACCGACTTAGCTGCAACAGAGCCAGATCCCAACATTAAACAGAGGCTTGAGCAAGCAAGGTGTGGTAAAAATTGGTTGAAGCGCACCACGACATCCGCAAACCAGGTATTATGCACTATTATCGATGAACTAATATCTTAGCGCACTAATTTGCATATATATTATGCACCTTATTGTACATTTATGTACACTCACCTCATACTGGCATTGTGGTCATCGTTATTGAGCTATTTCTCCATAGCCGACTCCGATTCAAATTAAGAGAGCATTACTTGGAGTGACAGGCATTGGACACCTCAACCAGCGACACAAAGACGCCGGACCTGCGCACAACATATCACAAACAGTCAGATATCAGTCAGAGACGAGCTCAAGCCTCACAACCATATTTGAACGAGGAGATGTTTAGGCGCATCAAAGCCTTTTATCAAGACCTATATGATGCCGGCTCGCTTAGCACGCCCGAACCCCGTGCATGTCAGATTTGGAACGGCGATGAAATCGGCTTTGATAGCAAGGGAAAGTGGAAAAGGGTCATTGTGTACAAATCAAATGACCGCGCATTTCGCACAACCACAGGTGTGACATCACACTTCACATGTAATTCACGCTACGACAACCTCCTGTCTGGGTCTACGGGCGCTGCTGCAATGTGGGTGTCCCTATATTACATCCCCATGCCGGAGTCCTATAGGGCAACATTCTATCCCCATGCCGATGTCTTATAGGACTACATCATATCCTCATCCTGGTGTCTTGTAAGGTTGCCCTATATTCTGACGCAACATTTTACCCACATGCCGGTGTTGGATAGGAATGCACTGTAGCATGGAGACAGCTTAATTGGTGCGTGCTATCGGATTGGGCAGCTACCTCACCCCACACTAATTGGTACTCTACTAATTAATCGGCGTTGGTGTGACCTCTAAAGCTAATGCGCCCTTTATGTGACATGATTTTGTCTACAGGAGAGCGAGCACCGTTCTGGACAACGCTATTCTTTTTCTCACGTGCCGACGGCCAAACCTTTATTCCGTGCACGGTCGTGCATCAGGGTGAAAAAATGACAGAGTACCTTACCATAAACCTTCCTGGTGATTGGTGCGTGCACAACAGTGCGTCAGGCTACATGGACAAGGACGGGTTTTACAAATTAGCCGTTCACTTTGTGAAGCATCTAGGCCCTCTCGAAAGTCGACTTGCACAGATACTGTTCATTGATGGACACGATTCACACTGGGACGCAGATGCCCTCGACTATTTACGGAAGAATCGTGTCTACACATTTTTTCTTAAGGCACAAGACTCTGTGAATGATCAGGTCACCAAATTCACTTGCAAATGATTAATTCCTCACAATGCTCATATGGCCCACCTTTCATCACTCCATATGCTGACCACGTGTCATCAATTGCAATCTTGTGTCAGCACCCTGCGTTGCCCGTAGCCTCTTGTGCACCCCCTGTAGTTGCAGTTTTGTGAACCACACGACTCAGTATGTGAACCTAATCGACTCTCTAGCAACCGGCATCTGTCGGTTTGGTCCCCGAGGTGAGACGTGCAGGTTTTGTCATCAGAGCTTATCATCAATTGCCTATATGAACCACACGTCACGTGCTGCTCATATTGACAGATTTATTAACCAAAGAGTCATCCTTTTGCAGATCAATGACAATGGTCCCAACGCCGGCTACCACACTGACGTGACGGACCAACTGGACAATCACCTCGCCCAATATCCGGGAGTGCCTCTGGAACCCCCACACCTGAACAAATGCTTGACGCAGGGGTGGGATACATTTTCAGCGCGTGCACAGCGCATCGTAGTTAAAGCTGTGACGAAATGTGGAATGTGCCCCCTTAATCCGCAGGCGGCAAATTACACACGCAATGTGCGCTTGTCAGAGGTTTTCAAGACACCGGCCCAAGCTGAAGCCTCACTGCAGGCTGGTGCATCAGGATTGGCAAATGATCCAGTGGAGCAGGTGAGGACAAGTTCATCACACCTTGGTCCAAAAGCTAATTATACATTTTCTTAACACCTGTCAAAACCACCCAACCCGACCCGAATCAAAGGGGGAGCTAAAGGGTGTGTGGCCGTGGGGGGCGCTATCCCGCTAGCCACTAGTTATGTAGGGCTGCTCGTACCGAGATGCTTGAATAACAGCTCGCGTCGAGATGCCTGAATAACAACTCTTGCCGAGATGCCTAAATAACAGCTCGCGCTGAGATGCCATCATGCATAGATGCAGCCGACCATCTTGACAATATCCTATGTTTCATTTAATGATTTTGGTTTGCAATCCAGGTCCGTGAAGTTGCACTATTGAGGCCACAATCTGGTTCTGAATGTCAACTGCTAAGAGCTCAAGCCGATGCGCCCAATCGGTCCATATTGATGCGTGCATCTGCGGTAGCATTTTTCGAGAGATCTACTGTTGTTCCAGCGCAACAGTTACAAGAAGAGATCGCAAATGGCAAGCGCGCCAAGAAAAACAGGCTAGATAACACAATTGACCGCACGAATCCCGATACAACATATGGCTTGGCTGTCACAGCAGGTGATATCCCTATCCGAGTTTGATGTCACCCTCCTATTATACAACCATCCCAATGTGATACTAGGACACACAGGTGTATTACTTTTACCGCTTGATGACGCGATTCACAGAATGCATCGATGACGTGGTTCCATACCAAAAAATGCAGGTGTAATCGAGCAAGCGAGGAAAGTACAATCCGCTCGTGACGCTTTAGAGACTCAGAAAGCTGATGCAAAAAAAACAGCGACACAGAAGGACATCGATCAGGCAGCAGCAAATGGGCTCAAAGGAACCGCGGTGCTCTCCAACCTCAAGAAAAACCGAGCAGGGCTGCCTGGGTTGCATGCCTTAATTCAAAAGCTGACCCTGGCTGATCTCAAGCCACTGACCGCTTTCCTCAATAAAAGCTTACGCGCAACAGGAAAATCAGCAGAGCTAAAGCAAAACGTGTATGACATACTCTCCAAGGATACCGAATACACCAGGTCTGTCGCTGCGCCACCGCAAGAGGGTGGAGCGGCGGTGCTACCGGAGGGGGGTACCGTACCTCACAACGCCACTCAAGACAACGCCGCTCACAGCACCGTCACCGTGCCGCCGCCACGGTCGTCCTTGCCTCTCCCTGGAGCCGCCCCGCATGCCCCTGCGCAGGTGCAACCCGGCAGCCCCTCTTCCCTCAGCCTGCACAACTCATCCCCCTTGCCATAGAGACACCCCACACGATGAAAGGCCCGCCCCACCATCACATCGATGTGCACTATGCCCCTGACTCAAGAGGATTCGTTAAATCTGGGCGAGGGGAACGCCGTACCTCAGGCCAACGCCACTGACAACGCCGCTCACAGCACCGTCACTGTGCCGCCGCCACGGTCGTCCTTGCCTCTCCCTGGAGCCGCCCCGCATGCCCCTGCGCAGGTGCAACCCGGCAGCCCCTCTTCCCTCAGCCTGCACAACTCATCCCCCTTGAAAGGCCCGCCCCACCATCACATCGATGTGCACTATGCCCCTGACTCAAGAGGATTCGTTAAATCTGGGCGAGGGGAACGCCGTACCTCAGGCCAACGCCAATGACAACGCCGCTCACAGCACCGTCACGTTGCCGCCGCCACGGTCGTCCTTGCCTCTCCCTGGAGCCGCCCCGCATGCCCCTGCGCAGGTGCAACCCGGCAGCCCCTCTTCCCTCAGCCTGCACAACTCATCTCCCTTACCGTAGAGACACCCCACACGATGAAAGGCCCGCCCCACCATCACATCGATGTGCACTATGCCCCGCCTGACTCAAGAGGATTCGTTAAATCTGGGCGAGGGGAACGCCGTACCTCAGGCCAACGCCACTGACAACGCCGCTCACAGCACCGTCACTGTGCCGCCGCCACGGTCGTCCTTGCCTCTCCCTGGAGCCGCCCCGCATGCCCCTGCGCAGGTGCAACCCGGCCGCCCCTCTTCCCTCAGCCTGCACAACTCATCCCCCGTGAAAGGCCCGCCCAACCATCACATCGATGTGCACTATGCCCCTGACTCAAGAGGATTCGTTAAATCTGGGCGAGGGGAACGCCGTACCTCAGGCCAACGCCACTGACAACGCCGCTCACAACACCGTCACTGTGCCGCCGCCACGGTCGTCCTTGCCTCTCCCTGGAGCCGCCCCGCATGCCCCTGCGCAGGTGCAACCCGGCAGCCCCTCTTCCCTCAGCCTGCACAACTCATCCCCCTTGAAAGGCCCGCCCCACCATCACATCGATGTGCACTATGCCCCTGACTCAAGAGGATTCGTTAAATCTGTGAAAGTATGCGTGCTTTTTGTGCACAAAAGGTGCGAGCAATTGATGTTGGTCGAGAACGCTCGTCTTGTCGACAGGACGTCTATCGACTCGGTTATCGGCACGCCGGCGAGGGGCGCTATGACCGTCCCCGCTGAGCTATGACCGTCCCCGCTGAGCGGCGCTGCCGCGAGCAGGAGCAGCGGGAGGAACGCTCATCCTCCAGAAAACATCTCATTAACTCTATGACGGTCGAGTTTTTTCCGAAAATCGATACCGTTTTTGACTTAGTCGCGTAGACCTCCCACGAGTGCGAGCCACGGGCTGTCACCCCACTATTCTGCCACCACTCTACCCCCCACCCTCCGGGTAATTTTGGGGATGTCCTGTGGTGCATTTGAGTACCTCGCACGCCCTTAGACCTCAAGGGAATCACTCCAGAGCGGCCCATCTGCTCACCCACCCACCACACTGAGGACCCCCTCTGGACCTCTATGACTAACCCCCGAAATTCCTGCAAAATTTTGCAGGCTCTTCTCGCCCCCCTTAGCCCCCCGGCGTGCAAATTACCCCAAGGTACCTACTTGACCCCTGTGCACCGAAATATGGCCATTGGGCCTACGCTACAGCTCGCACAATGCAGCTGAATCACTACCCCTGGGCTTCCCTCCAGAATTGGAGGGCAAACCGTCATAGAGTTAACATGTATAAAAATTACAGTGAAAACATTTTTAATATTTAAACATGACGATACATCACGAATTCTTTGGAATATGCAATTAAAACTGCGATAATTTTTCAATCCAAAAGTTTCATAAATTTCAATGTAATGAAATTCTGTGACGGAAATCTTCTGACGGCAATATCTGTGGAGTGCGGAGGGCAGAGGGATACAGCCTGCGGTAGCAGTGTCACATTAGCTTAACAGATAATCTTTCTGTCAGCAAGCATATTTACTTGTGCTGCAATACATGGGCTTGAAAACCAGAAAAATGCTCGCGGCATGTCTGATGTAAAGCGGCTGCTGTCCCACGAACGCTTGTTGACGGAGAACTAATCTTCAAGTTTTGCAGCAGTCATAATCCAGCGGCGGCATTCAATCCGTTGTTTGAATATTCATTTGATATGCGTATTAAAACCTAAGGAATACAAGCTTTGCTTCATGTGAAGCTGATGGCAAGGCACCTTGCGAAATGCGAAAAAACAATAAATAGAAGCGGAGTGGGACAAATTTTCTATGGCATCAGTCAAGAGCGCTGCCTCGGGAACTTCTGATGAGAAGGTATGGAAACGTGTGCGCTGTTTCGAAAGCTGTCTTTTGAATCGAGTCTGGCATCCTGGTGACCTGTGCATCTGTTTGAGCGAGCCTTCGTTTCTGCGACAAAGGTCGCTGCACTTTGAGAGCTGACAGTCTGCTTCGATAGTGTGTGGGTCTTCAATTTTCGCGCAGTTTGGGCACCCGCTGCTGCGGTGAAGTAATTCGCCCAAATATACCTTTTCGGGGCGCGTCTTAAAGTGCAATAATCTTTCATTGAGAATCCAGAGCCCACTTTAGCTTAACACCTGCGTACTGAATCCGACAGATTATTGCACTTTAAGACTCTTGTTCAGCTGGTTTTGTGTTTAGCGAGTTTTCGTTCTCGCGCTCTCTTGAATCGGTCGCGTTGACAGCCAGATCTCTGGATGCTCGGCAGGTTGCTCTACAGACACGTCTACTCCAGACGCCGGGAACGCCATGGTATACTGTAACGAATGGTACTTTGCTAGAGCTCCAGGTTCGCCCTACACTACCGCCGAGGACGTTGCCAATCTGATATAGCATCCTTCTGACTGGTTGATCGTCGTCTCGAGTTGCTTATTGAAACCTGGAATCGAAGGCCGTAACTGCGTGGCGCGTTCTCTTCGGATGGGAAACTGAGTGCAAGAGGTATGCTCAAAAGAGGGACGGCGCGCATCATCGGCACCGGGCGCCTGACCACACCCTTGCACGAGCAGCTCTTCCCTTATCCGCACTGACATATGGTGCCTGGCTGACCGTGAGGGAAGTCTTTGCTTTGCTCGCAGGCGCTTTTCCCTAAAGGATGCAAGCATTCGCTTCAAGCGAGGTGACGCCTGCACTGCACAACTTGCCAAGTGTCGCCTGAGATGGTTCGCGACCCCTGCACGGGACAACCCTGGCTATGTGTTGCTTAGTTACATAGTGATTGTTTCCAGAAGAAGCGGGCAGATGTCACTCCTATATCCATAACTGCCTGTCTGCTCTCGCCAGGTTCTTAAGTCGGAATCTATTCATACCTCGCGCAGGGGCCACAGAAAGAGACTTCTTTCGGAGGTCGAGGAGGGCCTCGAGGAGCGTGCGTCAGCAGCTGCCGTGTTCACCCCGACCGTCCCGCTCCAAGCAGACTTCCAAACCCAAGACGATGAGGCTGCAGACGAAAGGTAAAGCTGCGTCACCGCGCACCTGAACAGTCTCGTCGGCAAAGGCATGTTTAAATTGGAGCCCGCGGAATTTTAGTGTTTTCAAAAATGGCCGCCGATCTACCTGAGCCTGTGCCACTACCTGTGACAGTGTCGGTTCGAACCGTCCGAGAGTTGCCTACATCCTGACAAGTGTACAAGTAGGAGTCCGAACAGACACGGACTCAACTCTGTTCTTTTGCACTTCTCGATATCCTTTCGGTTTGGAAGTATTGCGGTGGCCGCCCTTGGTTTGCTATTCACACTTCTATTCTTATCACCCATGCCCATCGGCCACCGCAGCCCATTTTGGCAAGAAGAATGATCTTTCTTGTGATCGGTGCATCAGTGTACAGCATACTGTGTCCGGCGAGCGCGTGGTGGAGACGGTGGACATCTACGACCGCGGAACAGTCGGGGAAAATATTTTCCATCTTTGTGTCCTCACTCGCAGGTGAGCTCGAATCTGAGCTCCCCGCAAATTTAAAAACCACAGAAGCACGTGGCACTGCAGAAGGCAGGCGCATGTGCTGCAGAGGGCAGGCGCGTGCAGCGTGCAGCGCCGCAGAGGGCAGGCGCGTGCAGCGTGTAGCGCCGCAGAGGGCAGGCGCGTGCAGCGTGCAGCGCCGCAGAGGGCAGGCGCGTGCAGCGTGTAGCGCCGCAGATGGCAGGCGCGTGCAGCGTGTAGCGCCGCAGAGGGCAGGCGCGTGCAGCGTGCAGCGCCGCAGAGGGCAGGCGCGTGCAGCGTGATAGGGCCCATGCTGCGGAACCACGAGGTAGAACCATTTCCAAGCACTTCCCATCGGGTGCAGATTGTTGTACAAGTTGTTGATAGAGATACCGCTTTCAGAACTTTCAGCACACCACCCACGTGCAACCTCGGCGCATCATATATCACGTGCATGCGTCCTGTCATATGGACAGAAGTGACAAGGCCCACTATCCCAGTTGCAGTGATATTGATCAGTGTCTGTTCACGTTTCCGCCGCGGCTCGCCAGCTCATTTTCGGGTCAGATGCCTCATGGGCCTCGCTGCTCGCCGCCAACACGCGGACGCTAGACTGCCGAGATGACTGATGCCGGCGGAGATGACTGCAGCCAAGACAGTGAAGGCCGGCTTATGATCCGCTGGCTGGTGGAGGTGTTTGGCTCAGAGCTGATTAACTGTCCCTATCAGGTGCCCCTCCGGCAACGCAAACTCGGCTCTTCCTTTACTCTCTGCGTCTCCCTGCCACGTGTGCTCCTGCCATATGGCTGCAGAGGGAGAGCCGAGTGGGAGCGTCGACGATTCTATCCGTTATACACTGCTGATCCCGTATTTGCTCTTTTCACCTGCCGCACCTGCTCCCTTTGCCTGCCTGACCTGCTTTGGCGCCTACCCTATCCCCTGCACCTCTCTGTTTCCCGCCCATCTGCTCCTTCACCTCACCCCTCTACCCGTAGCTGCTGCTGATAATGGCAATATAAGCACGCCCCGCTCTTGAGAGAGGTGCACGCTCTCGCGCCTCTCCTGACACGCTCTCGCGCCTCTCCTGACAGGCGGAGGTCGGTGGGGCAGGCTCTCGCGCCTCTCCTGACAGGCGGAGGTCGGTGGTGCAGGCTCTCGCGCCTCTCCTGACAGGCTCTCGCGCCTCTCCTGACAGGCTCTCGCGCCTCTCCTGACAGGCGGAGGTTGGTGGTGCAGGCTCTCACGCCTCTCGTGACAGGCTCTCGCGCCTCTCCTGACAGGTTCTCGCGCCTCTTTCGACAGGCTCTCGCGCCTCTCCTGACAGGCTCTCGCGCCTCTCCTGAAAGGCTCTCGCGCCTTTCCTGACAGGCTCTCGCGCCTCTCCTGACAGGCGGAGTTCAGTGGTGCAGGCTCTCGCGCCTCTCCTGACAGGCTCTCGCGCCTCTCCTGACAGGCGGAGGTCGGTGGTGCAGGCTCTCGCGCCTCTC
>LGRX02002176.1:0-12508 GCA_001247695.2 Cymbomonas tetramitiformis
TGTGGTTACAACGTTGATAACGTGTGCGTACGTGCTACGTCAGGCAAGGCGTGGTCATAAGCATAGGCGCAGCTAGCCACATGCCTATCAATCTTGTCGCGAGACCCGCTTACGTGAGCATACATGAGCATGCATGCGCATGCATGAGCATGCATGAGCATGCATGAGCATGCGTGAGCATCTTGAACACCTTCAAATAGGTGTACAAGGTGCGACACGATGTGGTTACAACGTTGATAACGTGTGCGTACGTGCTACGTCAGGCAAGGCGTGGTCATAAGCATAGGCGCAGCTAGGCACATGCCTACCAATCCTGCTGCGAGACCCGCTTACGTGAGCATACATAAGCATGCATGAGCATACATGAGCATGCGTGAGCATCTTAAACGCCTCCAAACAGGTGTACAAGGTGCGACACGATGTGGTTACAACGTTGATAACGTGTGCGTACGTGCTACGTTGGGCAAGGCGTGGTCACAGGCATAAGCGTAGCTAGCCACATGCCTACCAATCCTGCTGCGAGACCCGCTTACGTGAGCATACATGAGTATGCATGAGCATACATGAGCATACGGGAGCATCTTAAACACCTTCAACCAGGTGTACAAGGTGCGACACGATGTGGTTACAACGTTGATAACGTGTGCGTACGTGCTACGTCAGGCAAGGCGTGGTCATAAGCATAGGCGCAGCTAGCCACATACCTACCAATCTTGCTGCGAGACCCGCTTACGTGAGCATACATGAGCATGCATGAGCATGCATGAGCATGCGTGAGCATCTTAAACGCCTTTAAACAGGTGTACAAGGTGCGACACGATGTGGTTACAACGTTGATAACGTGTGCGTACGTGCTACGTCAGGCAATGCGTGGTCATAAGCATAGGCGCAGCTAGCCACATGCCTACCAATCCTGCTGCGAGACCCGCTTACGCGAGCATACATGAGCATGCATGAGCATGCATGAGCATGCGTGAGCATCTAAACGCCTTTAAACAGGTGTACAAGGTGCGACACGATGTCGTTACAACGTTGATAACGTGTGCGTACGTGCTACGTCAGGCAAGGCGTGGTCATAAGCATAGGCGCAGCTAGCCACATGCCTACCAATCCTGCTGCGAGACCCGCTTACGTGAGCATACATGAGTATGCATGAGCATGCATGAGCATGCGTGAGCATCTAAACGCCTTTGAACAGGTGTACAAGGTGCGACACGATGTGGTTACAACGTTGATAACGTGTGCGTACGTGCTACGTCAGGCAAGGCGTGGTCATAAGCATAGGCGCAGCTAGCCACATGCCTACCAATCCTGCTGCGAGACCCGCTTACGTGAGCATACATGAGCATGCATGAGCATGCATGAGCATGCGTGAGCATCTTAAACGCCTTTAAACAGGTGTACAAGGTGCGACACGATGTCGTTACAACGTTGATAATCCAAAATTATCGGCACTATAATTTCGGTTATTCGAAGGTAGCAGAGTACACCCCCCCCCGTCGATGTCGCCTGGGATTTTTTGTGGCATCAGATTTTCTGTGCGACAGATCCCGTAGCGACGAGTGGGCGCGACAGTCGTGTCGCCCGCGACGGGTTCGGACGGAGACCCGTCACCGTGTGTCAGTTTGCCCGCATCAGATGCCCGAGTCATTTGAGACACTTGCTTGATCTGTTTTGGGATTTCAAACTGACACTTTCCGATCGGCCGCCACGTGGCCCGATCGAGCCTCGGCCAACTGCCGAGAGCTGTGCGACAGTGCTTAAAACAGTTTCACTAGGATCAGTGAAACAGTTTTCTCACTTCGAGCCCACACGTGCCAAAAGCACGGTTCTTGCTCTTTTTTCTGGGCGAATTATTTAAAACAAATAATTCTTTGGCTCGAAGTAGAAAACTTTCTAACTTCTGACTTGTTTCTTTTCAGGGATGAATCCTCCTCCTAACCCTTTGCCGATTGACCCGGTCCCCATCTGGGGGTCGCCTGCCGTGCGTGCCGCCTTACATGACTGTAACACATTTTTCCCGACTGTCCGATCTACTAGATGGTCGCGTGTTACAGCCGAGCATGCGCAAGATGGCTTGTCTCAGCACTTTGGACCGTTGCGCGCAGCTTTTCGTGAAAGCATTCCGCCAGTTGTCTTGCCAGATCTTCCAGCGCTGACGGCAGCAGGCACAAGCTTTCTAGTCGCGGACCCGACGGCGGCTTCCACGTTCTCCATGCCGGCACAGTGGAAAATTGTTCCACCGTTGCCGGCTCCGTGGGGGCCCGTCAAAGCCGCGGCTGAGGCTTCGTGGAAGTTGGTTGGCCGGATTCTAGATTCCGTGCAAACTTACTCTGCGAACTTGCCTGTTGCGCCTGTTGTGCAAGCGCCAGTTGTGCAAGCCGGACCGGTTGATCCGGTCCTGGCGTTGATGCAACAACAGTTGGCTCAGCAGCAAGCAAACCATGAGGCGGCGATGGCAGTGCTTAGGCAAACGGTCGATGCGCAGCAGCAGCAGCTGATTGCAGCCGCTGCTGCTGCAGCCGTGGTTGCCGCTCCTCCAGTTTCGCCTGAGCTGCGGGCGCTAATTGTTGCATTTGAGTCCGCGCCCTTGTTTGTGGAGGAATGGCCTTTGGAGTGCTTGGACGTGTTGACTGCCGTTCTTCAGGTGCATGCGACACGATTGTCGGGTTTTCTTGTCGCGGCCGGTACGGCTCACTTCGGGTTAGACCCGTTAGTGAAGCTTAGGCCGGCCGCCTTTCCACTGATGTGCCATTTGTGCCCGCAGTTGGTTGTCGATGACCCGCAGGCGTTGGAGGGAGCTCTTCGCACGCCGCAGCTGCTTCGTGCTTTCGTCTTTTCAGTGAAGATGGAATTGACGAAGTGGCAGGCGTTCGCAGTGATGATTGATCCGGAGCGCCCTACTGTCGATTTCGCTTTGCTTGGTGCCCCCACAGGTTCACCGTCAGCGAAGGGCGGAAATTCTTCCGCCCCGATTGCTGGCGGTGGCGTTGGGGGCATGGGCGTTCCGGCACCGGCTGCTGGCAGCCCACCAGTGGCGCCAGTTACGCCAACGGTGCCGGAAAAGCATCGGCAGTCTGACGCGGACATCGAGGCGGCAGTTAAGGGCCTGGACGTGTCCCCTGACGCTGCGCAGTTCTCAGGTAGGTCGCTCTTCACTCGTCTTGCCCCTGTTAGGCCTGTTTCAGGTGTTCATCGGGGTCTTGATTTGAGAGTCCGTCCACGCCAGACGTTCGCTGAAGATGATTCTCCGGCGTGGGAGATTGGCGTGGACGGAAGAGCTCACCTTCGAGTTAACTCGAAGTGTAAGTCTCTTGAGGAGTGGGAGACTAGCTTTCTCGACATCGCACTTGCCGCCCCATCAGTTGAGGGCGGCAAAGTCTTGTTAGCTTTTCGCACTTGGTTCTGCCTTCGGGCAGAACAATTCGGCTTCAAGGTCATGTTGGAATTTTATGACTTCCTCATGCACCTTGTGAGTGAAGAGAAGTCCTCCATGGAGATGGCGAAAGTCACTCTCGTGTGGCAGGATTTTCAGCTCCGCAAAATGTCTGCGGGGGTTGATCTCTTCACTCCCTCGGGGAATTCTAAGAAGGTTGCTGATGAGCGCCCTTCAAAGGTCCCCAAGGTGGCCAAGGCCCCCCCCGTGGCTCCCCCTTCTGCCAAGAAGTCCAAAGGCAAGTATTGCTATAACTTCAACAAGCAGAAGGGTTGTAGTTACAAAGCATGCGCACACCCGCACGTCTGTTCCGGGTGTGGGGGGGGTCACCCGGTCTTCGAGTGCCCTAAGACCAAGGTCTGAAGGGTCGAGCTGCTGCCTGTGTGTGACACGACACAGGCTCGGCAGCAGGGTGAGCTGACTGCGGGGAAATTGCCCCCGCCTTGTGTTGTGTCGGCTTCGCCCGTTCCTTTGGATTTGTCCTCCCCTCCACCAGTTGTGGAGGGAAACCCTGTTCAGTCAGCCTCGGACTCACCGAAGCCTGACTCTGTTCTTTGTTTGTCCCCGGACAGCCCGTTGGTCTCTGTCAGGGGCCCCTTGGAGGGGGGTATTGTTGACACCCCCCCCCCTGCTTCGTCCCCCCCTGCCCAGGCCCCGGTGTTTGGGCCTAAAGGTGTCTTAGACACTTTTGCAGGTCGGGGGAGAGTTGAGCCCGTCCCGAGGCTTGGTCGGGAGAAGCGGCCCATGGCACACGCTTGGATGTGCCGTAGCCGTCCGGCTAAAGCCTTGAGAGGGGCTTTGGAGTGTCACCCGTCGGCGACACATTGTTTTCAGGAAGCTTGGGACTCTTTCGGGAAACCCAAGCATGATTCCTCTTTTGTTCCCGGACCAGTTGACATTGGGGGCAAGCCCGTCCCGGTCACTGCCTCCACCCGTTGGCCAGCTTTGCTGGATCAACTGTGGGCAAAGACTTCTGCTGTCTCTTTAGAAGCAGCAGGCACTTCTGTCCAGCAGTGGCAGGAGTTCATGTCTGAGCTCAGGGAGGCCGGGGCCTCGGTCCCGGCCATGACTTCCCAGGCTTGCAGAATGGCAGCTGCCTTTCTGGAAGACCCTGATTGCGTGTACCTTGTTAGGGGTGCAGCATGCGGGGTGGGGTTTCCTTTTTCACAAGTTCCCGAAGACACTTTCTACTCTGTAGAAAATTATGTGTCTAAGGAGCACTGGCCGGCCATGCAAGCAGAGATTCTCAAAGAGAAAGCTGCTGGCAATGTGGTTGAGGTCCGCATGCACTGGAAAGTGCAGGGCATCTCGGCAGTGGGCATTGTGGAAAGGGAGAGGAAAGGTGTGATTAAATTCAGACCTGTGTGGGACTATTCCAGACCGGAAGATGTGGGGGTTAACTCCCGCATCGACCTAGTCAAAGAGAAGTTTGCCTCGGTGAAGGATGCTTACTCTTTGCTTAGACCGGGTTTGTGGATGGCTAAGGTGGACCTCACCGCAGCCTACCGGAGTGTCCCAGTGGCAGCCCGGTACTGGATGTCCCACGTGTTTAGGTGGGATGGTGAAGTTCTGGCTGACACGAGGGCCCCCTTCGGGAATTCCTCTATGCCAGGTATCTTCACCAGATTCACTCGGGCAATTGTCCGATGGATGCAGGCTCAAGGTGCCTCAATTGTGGGGTACCTCGACGATTTTCTCCTGGTGGGCTCATTTCATGAGGTTCAGGAGTTCATGTGGCTTTTGCACGAGTTCGTAACCTTCCTCGGCTTCGAGGTCAACCCGGACAAGTGTGAGGGTCCCTCCCAGGTCCTAGAGTTCCTGGGGGTGGAGCTCTCCACCACCGAGGGGGTTTGCACTGCTCGCATCTCCGAGGATCGGATGCTTGTAGTACAGGCCAAGGTGGAGGAGGTCCGCAGGTTGGGGGCCCTCGGTGGCCCCCAGGTTCCCCGGGCCAAGCTAGAATCCTTGCTTGGCCTGCTTGCTTTCTGCGGGCAAGTGGTGTACGGCCTTTCGCTGTACACTAGGTTCGCCCATGCATTGTTGTCACAATGCAAGGCGAGGTTCCTCCACCTTAATGACAAGGTGGTCCAGGACCTCAAGGTCATTTGCACAGTCATGAGACTGTACAATGGCCGACGAGTCCGACTAGACCGGCTGGAGGTTAAGTGGGAATGGTTTTCCACTGATGCCTCCACCGGAGTCGGGATGGGAGCAGTGCTGGACAAGCGCTGGTTCGCCGTCACCTGGGCTTGGCTCCGTAGCCAGCCCCAGGAGGATTTCTTCCCTTTCAATCCAAATAACCCAAAGTCTAAGGACATCGGGTATTTGGAATTGTTTACCCTCTACTGGGCCCTGGTCCTTTGGGGTAAGCACTTGGAGGGGAAGTCCGTGGTTGTCCACATTGACAACAAATGTGTCATTGGGCAACTACAGCGGTGGTGGGGCCCGTCTGAGTACATACCGTTACTCAGACAGTTGTTCCTCGTGTGTGTCCAGCATGACATCCGTCTGCTTCCAACCTACATTGCCTCAAAGGACAATGTCTATGCTGACCTCCTTTCGAGGGGTCAAATTAGTGCATTCCAGAGGCGGTGCAGGGAGGACAGGCATCACTCGGTCTGGATTGAAGACCGGGATGATTGGATGCTCCTGCCCAACCTGTGGAGGGCCCTGGACGTCCAGTTCGGGCCCTTCACGGTTGACTGCTGTGTTTCACAGCACGGTGCCAACTCCTTCTGCCGGGTCGGCTGGACGAAGGAGGATGACGCCAGAGTTATGGACTTTCGGGGCCATAACTGCTGGGGGAATCTTCCTTTCTCTGGCTTCCTCGAGATCATCCAGAATTTTCTGAGGTGTAAGAGGCAGCAGCAGCGTGGCACCGCCGGGACCTTCTTGGTCCCGGTCTGGGAGGGAGACCCCGGCTACGAGCTGGTAAAGTCCCTCCCCGAGGTGTTCAAGGTAGTGCGCCGTTGGCCCGCACGGAGTACCTTGTTCACCGCCCCCTCCCCGCAAGGGGGAGGGCGGACTTTCTGGGGGGACACCAGATGGGCCACCATGGTGGTCCGCTGCCCCCCGCACCCTGTCGAGTGGACTGACTCCGTGCTCACCGGGGTGACTTGGTGAGCAGGTGAGGAGCTCGACAGGCTGTTCGCCCAGACCGCCATCTACCAGTCTGTGTGTTTTGCCTTAAACACACAGGCCTCGTACTCTACCGGGGTAAGGAGCTTCGTCTCTTTCTGCATCTCCGGCAGGTCTCGAGGTTTTCTGGCAATGATGCTCCCGGCAACAGATGATGTACTGGCATGGTGGGTCGTGTTTATGGTTACTGACCGGAAGGTCAAGCCATCCACCGCCAAGAAGTACACCTCGGGCGTGAGGGCCCTCCATCTGCAGCTGGGTTTGGTGTGGGTCCCGGTGAGGGAGAGATGGGCCGTGCATTCAGCCCTGCAGGGCTGTGGTCGGAGGTGGGACACCCCCTCCAAGCAGACCATGCCCATCGGGTTTGAGGAGCTGTTGCAGATGGCAGTAGTGGTAGACCCCAACAGTTTCCTAGAGATTGTGGTGTTTGCTGCCATGCTGACTGCATTCTTCTTCTTCTTCCGGAAGGACAATGTCTCGGTTGAGAAGGCGGACGCCTGGAACCCTCGTGGTCACCTGGTCCGTGCCGACATGTCCTTCCCGGTCCTGGAGGAGGGGGCCCGTCAGGTGGACATTAGAGTGCGTCACTCTAAGACCATCCAGGCGGGAGAGCGCTACCACACCGTGCGCGCGGTTGAGGTCCCCGGCTCCCCCATCTGTGTCGTCCGGGCACTTTGGAGGATTGGGCAATTGCCGAACCTCGGCCCGGACGGGCCTCTGTTTTGCACCGAGGATGCCAAGGGCCGCCTGAAGCCCTTGACACACTCGGTGTTTGTGGCCGTCTTCCGCAAGCTGGCGGCTCGGGCGGGGCTGGACCCGGCTGCCTACACCGGCCACTCCTTCCGCCGTGGCGGGGCCACCGCTGCTTTCAGGTTGCAGGTGCAGGACGCCCTGATTCAGGCCCACGGTGACTGGGCCTCCGAGTGCTACAAGCTGTACTGCGACATGGACGCCGCACAGCAGCTGATCCTCCCCTCGGCAATGGCTTCTGGCGCTGCAGCCGCCACCCGCGCCTTCGAGGGGCGAGCCTGATCGGTACGTACCCGCTCCCTCCCGGCCCTCCCGCCCCTCTCTCTCTCTCTTGCCGATGGGTTGGGTGTTGTGGTCTCAGTTGCAGTGCTTCCCTAGCAGCAGGAACCTAGGCGTGCCTCTGGTGTACTCCGGTGTCTGGATAGGCCCTACTGTGGGCTGTACCTAGGCTTGCCTCCGCTGTACTCCGGTGCCTAGTTAGGCCCTATTGTGGGCTGTTGTGCTGCTTAAGGGGGTCCCAAGCAGCAGTGACCCAGACTCCGGTAGAGTGTACCGCTGGGTGTACCGGGGTTTGGTTAGGCCCTACTGTGGGCTGATGTGCTGGTTTTGGGGACTCGGGTCCCAAGCAGCAGTGACCCAAACTCCCGGTGTACCGCTGGGTGCTTACCTCCGGGGGTTTGGTTAGGCCCTATTGTGGGCTGATGTGCTGGATTTGGGGACCCGGAGCCTAGGGGCCTCGTGCGGTACCGCTGGGTGCCTGCTCCTAGTTGGGTGAGAGGAAGCTTCTTTGTCCCCCAGGTCTTGGCTGAAGCCTGAAGCCTGAAGCCTGAAGCCTGAAGCCTGGAGCCCAGCAGCTGCCGAGCAGCTGCACAGAAGCTTCCTTGTGTCACCACTGCTTAGAGCCACAGTTCAGACACTTGGCTAGTTGTGAGATTGAGAGATGAGACAGACTCGAGAGTTGTTGGTACAGAGACACAGAGACATGGGACCCCTGCCTGATGGCTGACTAGCAGACCGCTGTGACCAGGAGTACTGGAACACATCTCCGCAGACGGTATATCAATATTTGATTTGTATATAAAACATTGCTATTCCCATGTGTGTTGTGATTGTGCCTTGGTGTACCTGCTTCCTGGCAAGAATAATCCAAAATTATCGGCACTATAATTTCGGTTATTCGAAGGTAGCAGAGTACACCCCCCCCCGTCGATGTCGCCTGGGATTTTTTGTGGCATCAGATTTTCTGTGCGACAGATCCCGTAGCGACGAGTGGGCGCGACAGTCGTGTCGCCCGCGACGGGTTCGGACGGAGACCCGTCACCGTGTGTCAGTTTGCCCGCATCAGATGCCCGAGTCATTTGAGACACTTGCTTGATCTGTTTTGGGATTTCAAACTGACACTTTCCGATCGGCCGCCACGTGGCCCGATCGAGCCTCGGCCAACTGCCGAGAGCTGTGCGACAGTGCTTAAAACAGTTTCACTAGGATCAGTGAAACAGTTTTCTCACTTCGAGCCCACACGTGCCAAAAGCACGGTTCTTGCTCTTTTTTCTCCCGCCATCCCTCCCTGGTCCTGTTGTGTGACTCTGGGTTTGAGCGTGGTGGGGTTTGGGTGAGAGGAAGCTTCTTTGTCCCCCAGGTCTTGGCTGAAGCCTGAAGCCTGAAGCCTGAAGCCTGGAGCCCAGCAGCTGCCGAGCAGCTGCACAGAAGCTTCCTTGTGTCACCACTGCTTAGAGCCACAGTTCAGACACTTGGCTAGTTGTGAGATTGAGAGATGAGACAGACTCGAGAGTTGTTGGTACAGAGACACAGAGACATGGGACCCCTGCCTGATGGCTGACTAGCAGACCGCTGTGACCAGGAGTACTGGAACACATCTCCGCAGACGGTATATCAATATTTGATTTGTATATAAAACATTGCTATTCCCATGTGTGTTGTGATTGTGCCTTGGTGTACCTGCTTCCTGGCAAGAATAACGTGTGCGTACGTGCTACGTTGGGCAAGGCGTGGTCATAAGCATAGGCGCAGCTAGCCACATGCCTATCAATCTTGCTGCGAGACCCGCTTACGTGAGCATACATGAGCATGCATGCGCATGCATGAATATGCATGAGCATGCATGAGCATGCGTGAGCATCTTGAACACCTTCAAACAGGTGTACAAGGTGCGACACGATGTGGTTACAACGTTGATAACGTGTGCGTACGTGCTACGTCAGGCAAGGCGTGGTCATAAGCATAGGCGCAGCTAGCCACATGCCTACCAATCCTGCTGCGAGACCCGCTTACGTGAGCATACATGAGCATGCATGAGCATGCATGAGCATGCATGAGCATGCGTGAGCATGCGTGAGCATCTTAAACGCCTTTAAACAGGTGTACAAGGTGCGACACGATGTGGTTACAACGTTGATAACGTGTGCGTACGTGCTACGTCAGGCAAGGCGTGGTCATAAGCATAGGCGCAGCTAGCCACATGCCTACCAATCCTGCTGCGAGACCCGCTTACGTGAGCATACATGAGCATGCATGAGCATGCATGAGCATGCGTGAGCATCTTAAACGCCTTTAAACAGGTGTACAAGGTGCGACACGATGTGGTTACAACGTTGATAACGTGTGCGTACGTGCTACGTTGGGCAAGGCGTGGTCATAAGCATAGGCGCAGCTAGCCACATGCCTATCGATCTTGTCGCGAGACCCGCTTACGTGAGCATACATGAGCATGCATGCGCATACATGAGCATGCATGAGCATGCATGAGCATGCATGAGCATGCGTGAGCATCTTGAACACCTTCAAATAGGTGTACAAGGTGCGACACGATGTGGTTACAACGTTGATAACGTGTGCGTACGTGCTACGTCAGGCAAGGCGTGGTCATAAGCATAGGCGCAGCTAGCCACATGCCTGCCAATCTTGCTGCGAGACCCGCTTACGTGAGCATACATAAGCATGCATGAGCATGCATGAGCATGCGTGAGCATCTTAAACACCTTTAAACAGGTGTACAAGGTGCGACACGATGTGGTTACAACGTTGATAACGTGTGCGTACGTGCTACGTCAGGCAAGGCGTGGTCATAAGCATAGGCGCAGCTAGCCACATGCCTACCAATCCTGCTGCGAGACCCGCTTACGTGAGCATACATAAGCATGCATGAGCATGCACGAGCATGCGTGAGCATCTTAAACACCTTTAAACAGGTGTACAAGGTGCGACACGATGTGGTTACAACGTTGATAACGTGTGCGTACGTGCTACGTCAGGCAAGGCGTGGTCATAAGCATAGGCGCAGCTAGCCACATGCCTACCAATCCTGCTGCGAGACCCGCTTACGTGAGCATACATGAGCATGCATGAGCATGCATGAGCATGCGTGAGCATCTAAACGCCTTTAAACAGGTGTACAAGGTGCGACACGATGTGGTTACAACGTTGATAACGTGTGCGTACGTGCTACGTTGGGCAAGGCGTGGTCATAAGCATAGGCGCAGCTAGCCACATGCCTATCAATCTTGTCGCGAGACCCGCTTACGTGAGCATACATGAGCATGCATGCGCATGTGCATGCATGAGCATGCATGAGCATGCATGAGCATGCGTGAGCATCTTGAACACCTTCAAATAGGTGTACAAGGTGCGACACGATGTGGTTACAACGTTGATAACGTGTGCGTACGTGCTACGTCAGGCAAGGCGTGGTCATAAGCATAGGCGCAGCTAGCCACATGCCTACCAAGCTTGCTGCGAGACCCGCTTACGTGAGCATACATGAGCATGCATGAGCATGCATGAGCATGCGTGAGCATCTTAAACACCTTTAAACAGGTGTACAATGTGCGACACGATGTGGTTACAACGTTGATAACGTGTGCGTACGTGCTACGTCAGGCAAGGCGTGGTCATAAGCATAGGCGCAGCTAGCCACATGCCTACCAATCCTGCTGCGAGACCCGCCTACGTGAGCATACATAAGCATGCATGAGCATGCATGAGCATGCGTGAGCATCTTAAACGCCTTTAAACAGGTGTACAAGGTGCGACACGATGTGGTCACAACGTTGATAATGTGTGCGTACGTGCTACGTCAGGCAAGGCGTGGTCATAAGCATAGGCGCAGCTAGCCACATGCCTACCAATCCTGCTGCGAGACCCGCTTACGTGAGCATACATAAGCATGCATGAGCATGCATGAGCATGCGTGAGCATCTAAACGCCTTTAAACAGGTGTACAAGGTGCGACACGGTGTCGTTACAACGTTGATAACGTGTGCGTACGTGCTACGTCAGGCAAGGCGTGGTCATAAGCATAGGCGCAGCTAGCCACATGCCTATCAATCTTGTCGCGAGACCCGCTTACGTGAGCATACATGAGCATGCATGCGCATGCATGAGCATGCATGAGCATGCATGAGCATGCGTGAGCATCTTGAACACCTTCAAATAGGTGTACAAGGTGCGACACGATGTGGTTACAACGTTGATAACGTGTGCGTACGTGCTACGTCAGGCAAGGCGTGGTCATAAGCATAGGCGCAGCTAGCCACATGCCTACCAAGCATGCTGCGAGACCCGCTTACGTGAGCATACATAAGCATGCATGAGCATGCATGAGCATGCGTGAGCATCTTAAACACCTTTAAACAGGTGTACAAGGTGCGACACGATGTGGGTACAACGTTGATAACGTGTAAGTACGTGCTACGTCAGGCAAGGCGTGGTCATAAGCATAGGCGCAGCTAGCCACATGCCTACCAATCCTGCTGCGAAACCCGCTTACGTGAGCATACATTTACATGCATGAGCATGCATGAGCATGCATGAGCATGCGTGAGCATGCGTGAGCATCTTAAACGCCTTTAAACAGGTGTACAAGGTGCGACACGATGTGGTTACAACGTTGATAACGTGTGCGTACGTGCTACGTTGGGCAAGGCGTGGTCATAAGCATAGGCGCAGCTAGCCACATGCCTATCAATCTTGCTGCGAGACCCGCTTACGTGAGCATACATGAGCATGCATAAGCATACATGAGCATGCGTGAGCATCTTAAACGCCTTCAAACAGGTGTACAAGGTGCGACACGATGTGGTTACAACGTTGATAACGTGTGCGTACGTGCTACGTTGGGCAAGGCTTGGTCACAGGCATAAGCGTAGCTAGCCACATGCCTACCAA
>LGRX02002177.1:0-22912 GCA_001247695.2 Cymbomonas tetramitiformis
GATGCACCGCGATGCATCATGCATATGATGGCTTCCTGAGCTCATACATATATCTATCATTTGGAATGCTCAGCATCAGCCCATCTCGACCGGAACCGAAAATATGTAGGGTATTTCATATCATGCGGAAGCCATTGTGAGCTACACTATAAAATCGATATATCGGGATGCACCGCGATGCATCATGCATACGATGGCTTCCTGAGCTCATAACACATATATCTATCATTTGGAATGCTCAGCATCGGCCCATCTCGACCGGAACCGAAAACATGTAGGGCATTTCATATCACGCGAAACTGCGGAAGCCATTGTGAGCTACACTATAGAATCGATATCTCGGGATGCACCGCGATGCATCATGCATATGATGGCTTCCTGAGCTCATAACACATATATCTATCATTTGAAATGCTCATCATCAGCCCATCTCGACCGGAAACGGAAATGTGTAGGATATTTCATATCACGCGGAAGCCATCGTGAGCTACACTATAAAATCGATATCTCGGGATGCACCGCGATGCATCATGCATATGATGGCTTCCTGAGCTCATAACACATACATCTTTCATTTGGAATGCTCAGCATCAGCCCATCTCGACCGGAACCGAAAACATGTAGGGTATTTCATATCACGCGAAACTGCGGAAGCCATTGTGAGCTACACTATAGAATCGATATCTCGGGATGCACCGCGATGCATCATGCATATGATGGCTTCCTGAGATCAAAACACATATATCTATCATTTGGAATGCTCATCATCAGCCCATCTCGACCGGAAACGGAAATGTGTAGGATATTTCATATCACGCGGAAGCCATTGTGAGCTACACTATAAAATCGATATCTCGGGATGCACCGCGATGCATCATGCATATGATGGCTTCCTGAGCTCATAACACATATATCATCATTTGAAATGCCCAGCATCAGCCCATCTCCGGAACCGAAATCATAGGGTATTTCATATCACGCGAAACTGCGGAAGCCATTGTGAGCTACACTATAAAATCGATATCTCGGGATGACCGCGATGCAGCATGCATATGATGGCTTCCTGAGCTCATAGCACATAAATGTATCATTTGGAATGCTCAGCATCAGCCCATCTCGACCGGAACCGAAAATATGTAGGGTATTTCATATCACGCGAAACTGCGGAAGCCATTGTGAGCTACACTATAAAATCGATATCTCGGGATGCACCGCGATGCATCATGCATATGATGGCTTCCTGAGCTCATAGCACATAACTTTATCATTTGGAATGCTCAGCATCAGCCCATCTCGACCGGAACCGAAAATATGTAGGGCATTTCATATCACGCGAAACTGCGGAAGCCATTGTGAGCTACACTATAAAATCGATATCTCGGGATGCACCGCGATGCATCATGCATATGATGGCTTCCTGAGCTCATAACACATATATCTATCATTTGGAATGCTCAGCATCAGCCCATCTCGACCGGAACCGAAAATATGTAGGGTATTTCATATCATGCGGAAGCCATTGTGAGCTACACTATAAAATCGATATCTCGGGATGCACCGCGATCGATGCATCATGCATATGATGGCTTCCTGAGATCAAAACACATATATCTATCATTTGGAATGCTCATCATCAGCCCATCTCGACCGGAACCAAAAACATTTAGGATATTTCATATCACGCGGAAGCCATTGTGAGCTACACTACAAAATCGATATCTCGGGATGCACCGCGATGCATCATGCACAACCAGGTGGGCAATCGAGACCCGCCTTCCGCAGGGCCTTTCATGATGTCATAAATGCATCATATATACCGAATGCATGGCATGAGCGGAGACGGCGGAATCCGCCCTACAGCTCATTTTTGCGATTTGCGGATCCTGCGGCGGCTTGCGTGAAAATCTGGTGAAATTTTGGCACAGTCTCGACTGTTTTCTTTAAGTATGGGGGTATATTTGGGTATGATACCGCAATCTCGAATACTTTTATCATACGGTATGATACGGTTGCGCTCAAGGTATGGGTACAACTAAGGTGTTCACTGACATCGTCACTTACAACTTTAACATACATCGTCACGTTATCGTTTTGTGTCTTGCATCCTGCACATACGATCTGTGGAATCGTATGTGCTTTGCTCGATTCGATCGATTACCACGATTAACAATGATTGGATTATCCTAATTTGGCTTCCCTTGGGTATGGTACAACTAGGATCGCGACACAACTAACTTGGTCAATAATTTATACAGCTGGCACAATATACTCTAAACTATGTATGATGGTTGAATTGAGCATCCTCCAAACTCATCATGTCTCATCAACCAAGGTCATTCAATTCTAGTTTGTAATTTCATCTACATATGAGATCGTACGACTACAAATCCGACCTACATACACATGATCACACTGCTGATGCGAAATTCCAAGATAACCGTTGCAACTTATTCCATCCAAGCAAACTTGATTGTCTCATTATTTCACAATGAACTGAGACGGTCTCAACAAAATAAGAATACTGTTGTACTATGCTTTATAATGATATCAAGTTAACTCTACTTATCTTCTGCCTTTTTCCAGCTGCAGTTCAAGCAAAGATGGAGCCCACAACAGAAATTGTTGTCCGATCTGTAAGGCTAGGAAAGCCTTGGTTAGAAACCTATTTGGTACCTAAGTCCATGACATTCGATACTGCCTGGGCGTCTACAGCAGGCAAGAAGTTGATGGAGAGAGGGCTCTATGCAGAATTTATCTGGGACACATACTGTCTTGATGTCTCCGATTCAAAACATACCCTGGAGCACTGCACTTATGCCCCATACAGTAACTCTCAAGCTCTTTGGTCAGACATCAGGCGAAAACCTTTCTTACTTGATGTTCATGAAAGCAGAGGTGCCAAGTTCATTCCTGAAAAATCGAGGGAGATCCAACTGTGGATACCACTCAAGCAAACAACCGAAAAATCAACAAGCTCTGAGAGTCTACAAATCCAACAGTGTCGATCAACAAATCAGAGTCCAACTTATGCACTGGAGATCTCCTTGGAGGCTTTTGGAGACCGAAGATTTTTGGAAGGGATGAAGGCTTTCAAAGCAAAGCTGGAAAACCATATCCACTCAGTTTGTATGATGATTGCTTGGACGGCTTGCAACTCTTATAATGCATACTCAGCACTACGGACTATGTTATGCTTTCAGAAGAAAGAGGTTTTTAAGGTGACAATCTATGAAAGTGGAGACACTTATCCTGTTAATCATATGATGTGCTTAAGGGCTGTACCTACTTCAGCTGGTGGTCATGGTGCCTTATTCACACAACCTGCAACGAAAGTAAAGAACCCAGACTCACAAACGAAGGCAACAATCCAGATGTTGAAGTCCACTCTTCAAGAGCACTTGGTTTCACAGCAGTTTCCAGCGAAGGACATTCAATTTATAGTCAACCCAAAACGTTGTGGAGGTAGGCAACACAGTTTTTAATAGTATTCTCTGATACAGCGCATGCACTCCAAGTCTTACGACACAAAGTCTCTCTCGAAGGAGTGCAGTTCAAATTCACACGAGTTCAGAATCGAAGTCGCAAACTCCAACTCTTCTCAGGTGTTTCTGGAATCAGCCTACCTGTTGTACAAGAAATCAGGCAGCAGTGTGTCGATCTTCGAAACTTCTACCGGTCTTTTCACTTAGAACACGCCGTGGAAAAGCAATACTTGACACAAAACGGGACACTTGTTTCGAAAGAGTGGAGTGTCCGACTTTCAGGGGTGCCGATCACTATGGACGCTGACGACATTGCTGAGATGCTGTTGGAATTGCTACCACAAGGAGCTGAAGAAGCAGAAGATGCACCTGGTCCGGAAGTAGACACTACGGTCAAGCAAGTCCTCCTCGACAACTGGCACCGACAACCTCCGAGAGACTCCCTCCTCGCGCAACAAGTGCAAACCTGGATCGTGGAACTCCCACGACATTCGTCACATGCAACGATACTTAGTGGTCTTCATCACGTGGAGTGGGAAGACTCTAGAGTGAAAATACGACGTCTAGCAACACCTTCAAACGGCGGTCGCTTTTATTACATCACGGATATCTTCAAGCAAGCTATGGATCTCGCTGAGAGCTCAGGAAATATTGTGCATAGACTCGGTGCTTTCACGGATCTTGAAACCATCGAGTTTTTTGATGGCACCGAAGTTTGCGGACACCCTGTGACTGGTGGCAGGATTCGTTTCTACAGTGAGGAGCTATTTCAAAGCACACGGTTGAACCCTCAGGAGCAGCAACCTTATAGCAAACTTTTGAGACAGTGGGATATGGTGTGTGGGGAAACGCAAGCGTACCACGGCCCAAAACTGGTTGTACAAGAAGAGCAAGAACTTGAGCTGAACTTCCTTTTCAAGGACCTGCTCCCGACTGGATTCACCTGGCCAGAAACTTTGACAACGGCTGACCTCCGAGCATTGACGTTGGCTTACTTGGATTGGTATGAGCTTAATGAGGTGACCTGCAACTCCACCATCTCGTTTACAGCAATCGTAAATCGAAAAGATAACTGGTTCATTGCCGACGGTAAAGGAGTAGGCGAACTCTTGGGAATGGAAGGCAAGAGGTGTGGGAACTGCACCTTGGATCGAGAGGAGATGGAGCGCGACTGTTATACCGGTAACCTGCGCTCACAAAAGTTCAATCACGTCACGTTTCAAGAACTATTAGGAGACTGCGCAAGCATCGTGGCATTTGCTGCCGCTCATACGGACAATAAGGCAGAGTGTACACAAGACTTGACTTACGACGACTTTCTTGTGCTTCTTGACAAAGTTCGAGGTGATGTGTCACAAGAAGTATTGGAGTACCGGGAGGACATCATGACGCTCTTCGGGGTCGAAGTGATTGATGGGATCACTTACTCGACAGTGTTCAATCTGAAAGACGCCGTTTCTTGCTTGGAGGACAACCAATGGTTTGCATCACGAAGCGACACAAAAATCTCCTTGACCAGAATGCAGAAGTTACTTGTACATCTGAAGAAGCGACACTATCATGTGACCAAAGAGCCTATCGACTTCGCCACTACCTTTCGAAAACTTTTTCCTCAGACTCCATTGAGACACATATGCCCAATCATCATGCACAGTGTCCATAAGGTGTGCAAGCGAATTGTTGGAGTCATACAACTCTTGGCTCAGGAAGGACTTACAGCTGGTGAGCATCAAGATCGAGCTGAAACAAGGAAACATATATCTAAGGCTCAATCAGCCTTGGTGGGCACAGATGTCCTAGAGGCTCATGAGGCCCTGCAAGGAGACTCTCTGAAAACATTCATGAACTGCACGAAGGTTCGTATGCTCGTGGACCGAGGACAAGAAGTGTTTGGGGACGTCCTGGACTTTCGAGGACTGAAGCTACTTAAGCTGACCAACATATGCCTAAAGTTCATATACGACAAGGCCAACCTTGAAGAATCGACGCAACACTCAAGGATACAAGCTTTATATGCATACACAAATCAAGTTTGGTGTTTCACGGGTGCGCGCTTCTTACTGTCTCTAATGCATATAACGTATATGACCACCAGCAAACATTACCCTTCAATCCTCGAGGACATATTATTAGTCAGTGAATACCTGCTCGGGTGTTTGTTTGCAGGCTTCCTTGATATTTTCAGTCGGAAAAAACCTGAGGCCAAACGAGTCCTGCAAAACCTCCACTTTCATCAGTTTGCAGATCATATTCCGAGGTTCTATCAACAACTCAACGAGCACCATAAAGGAGCCCAGCGACGAACAAGGAGCCTGGTCCCATTTCTCGAGGAGGACGGCGAATATTATCAAATGGTTAGCAAGGCCTTGGGTAAACGAAGTGGAAACATCAATTTCCTTGATGCTATGTGTACTGGTGAGCAGTTTAAATACTTTTAAGTTGATGTATATATGAGTGGCATTTATTGTGAGCAGCGAACTAGTGGAGACACTCACAAGATGTTCTGCTATGTGTACAGGAGAGCAGATCAAAGATTTGCAAGCTATGGACTATATCACGGGCATTCGTTGCGAGCAGCGAAGTCGTGGACGCACTAACAAGATTTTCTCCGAGACCTACGTTGAGAACTTGGTCGTCTATGCTTGCTGCTATCGGCTCACTCCCACTTGGGAGAGAAATCTGACCAGATTACTTTGGTCCATCCTTCACCACTTGCAGACTCATGCAGAAAACGTATTTGTATTTGAGAGCCAGGAATGTTCAACGGCATCGGGCACTTGGGGTGGGCTCGGAAATTGGGACTCACCCGACTCACAATATCACTTGGCTCTCTACCGGGCTCGTGTTGCTACATTATACCCTGAAGTACCTGAGAAAATCAAGTTTTCAGGTTTTGAGAAGGTGAAAGGCATGTGGTGCAGCAAAGGTATCCATCCGGACTTAGATTTCAGGCAACAAGTGCAGTATCCACATCTTATTTTCCCCTGCCTTTGTAAGGGTTGCAAGGATGGCTTCAGGGGTTCGCCGAACAAGAGCACATATGGGGGCATGCACTCTATGGAATTCGTGCACTGTATATGCCATCGATCTCCGGTGTTTGTTTTCAAAGTGGGCGAAGGTGCTGGGAGGAACAAGTACACCACCCTTAAGTGGTGTGAGGACACACGGCTTAGCGCTGAACCTTTTCCGAACTTAGTTCCGCTGGCACAATACATTCGCGCGCGGGATATACAGTACCTTGAGAAGCTGCTCTTCTCACTAAGGTGGAGGCAATATCGTCGAGCTTTATCAACGTTGGCGCCCGCAGTTGTCAAAGACATTCGAGTGGACTCTTCCTCAGGCTCGCAAGTCAAGGAGGGCGATATTGTCCATGTGACAGGAGTATTCCCACCTGCGATGCAAATGGTTGTGAGATTCGGAGCTAACTATATTTCAGACACAACCATGCAAGACGACAACACCGCGTTCACTTTTGTTTGCCCACCTTCACCTTCTACTGGTGCTCGAGTTGATGTTTCTATTATCGCACGGTTCGAGTGGCCGGTGTTCGAGAACAGAAAGTATCTCTTTGCAAATGCCGTGCAGCAGTATAACATAAGATATCACGTCTCACATGAGTTCACAGTTTCAAAATTCAAGAGGAAGCTGGCCTATGCGTCTGTTAAGGTGGTCAGAATGATTCCGGCACGGTGCAACACACGAGGTGAAACAGTGCAGGTCACGGGCAACTTCCCAACTGCTACAGGGGAAGATATCGTTGTGAAGTGTGGGGAGGTGTATTGCGATGTTCTCTCAGCGTCGAGAAGCAAGATCCAGTTCGCTCTGGGCAGTGGTTGTGGAGTGAACCAAGACATACAGGTTGAGATCAGGCAACACGAGACACAGGAACTTCTGTCGAGCACACGCGGTAACATCGTGTCCTACTTGCCGCCGACAATTGCCAACTTTACGTATAAAGATATGCCAGCGAATGACACCGCGCCTATCATATGCGAAACAACTGGTGGTGCTACTTTTGCGTTGGAAGGTTCCAACTTTGGAGACAGTCAGGCGGCCCTCACCTTGAAGATTGGAGATACTCACTGCGTGGTATTGGACTGTGATCATGATAAGATAGTCGCAAAAATACCCCAGGGCGTTGGCACCTTTCCCAATATGCACCTCACTGTTGGGGGACAAACAACAAGCACACACGTCCCACTGAAATATGCACCGCCTGCCATGGTGCGCCAGAGGAAGGAGGTTATCTCAGGAGAAAACTTCCATGTCCAAGGAGTAAATTTCGGAACTGACCATCGCTCAGTTTTATGCTTATGGATGTGTGGAGAACAGCAACAACAATTATCAGTCCGCCACGTATCGCACACGCAAGTCACGATATCAACACAAGGCGCTCCGCTGGGGGAAGGCAAGGTAAGCCGCATTTTCTTTTGCAACGTCTTTGGACTCGATGCTTATGAAAAAGTCAGTGACTTTGTCAGTTAGCAGTGCACTCAAAACTAATCCGATGCACGTGGTGGGCAGATGCATCTATTTGTTGGCAGCCAACAAACAGTCAATAATCGTCGAGGACATAAGGAGCTGAGCCTCAAGATAGTCCAAAAGCGGACCCCTGCTCAAGCTGTTCAACCTAACAAACTCCGGAAAACTCGGTTTGCGCCACAAAGTAATTGGCGCGTGGGGACGAGACGTTAGCTGTCGGGATCTCAACGGCTGGGCTCCATAGCACGCACCTTGGCACCTGTAGCCAGTAGTTGCTAGTAGTTGCAGGTGGCCATGCATGTGTGCCCAAGGTCCTGTCAATCAGAACACAACCACGACTAAATTACTCTCCTCACAGAGCTTGAGCGCTTATTCCACAATAGCTGCTTCAGCACTGATTACTCTGGCGCCCACACTGTACATTTTGGCAACATGTCTGCATCGCACGACTGAAACACGATAAAATACATAATTAACCAGCAGTGTACACTAGCGAATTCAAGGGAAAGCAAAGTTTTGTGAGAGGTTGAAGTGGGTTGATGCACCTCACGCGAATTTATCTTCATGTATTATGTTAAAAAAAAGCAAAATATTCTTTCGCTGCAACGATGTTCAAAATACGACTACCAGGCATCCGGCTCTTAAAGAAAACCGCCCATTCAACTGGCAGGCTACCGTGACGAAAAACGCTTGTTTTATTGAGGGAGGAAACGGGCATATTTGCTGTATATTTGATTTTCGGGTTCGGAATTTCACTGCAAAAAGTAAACTGCACGTACTGTTAGGTGCTTTCCTGCTGTGGGACGACCACTCTCGACCTCAAGAAATCTCTCTTCAGCAGGCGTTCAGGCTGGGAATAAGTGGGTAAAGATGGGTCAATATCGCGATATGTCTCCTGGAGTACTCTGCGACTCTGCTTACCAATATATCCCAAGATCATCTAGAGCCTGAATAGTTACCGTCGATCAATTAAATTTGGTTTCTAGTTCCGTGCTGGATCCAGCCCCGAACATTCCCCGTGTAAATCGGAGTGCATGACGTGGAATCACTTGGACATGTAACAGGCTCGCTCAATGAATTTTCCCGATGGGATCGTGACAATGTCGATCTGTCATCGAAGCACCCAGAATCGATCATAGGAATGATGTGTAACAAAAAAATGGTAGTGGGGGAACACGAGTTCTCGAGCCGTATCCAGAAGCGATATGGGATCTGTGCGGGTGATTTGAGGAGATACGGGAAGCGCGCGCGCCCGACTACGATGGGACAGGACCGTACGGTGGAGCCGGAAGAGGGACAGTCGGAGAGGCGAGAGGGAGTTTGTGATCGACTAGATTCGAATCTGGAGGGGGACACGGGGGGAGACGTAACCGGTATCTTGACACGGCAGGTGGAAATGGGGAATGCGGACATGCCAACCGAATCTAACCGCACACCACCGCCTCGTATCCATTTTCAAAATGATTGACACGCCTTGCAATATCGGAAAACCGAATTTTGAACGTGCTTTGAATATCCTTGTAGAGTGTTAGTACCGTTAAACACCTACTATAGTAAAATCCGCACGAGGTCATAGGCACATGGGTTCTTGATAGTTACCGTTACTAGCATATTCATGGATGCATCCGGAGCACCCCCTCTTCTTGGACGTCCCACCCTCCCCCCCGGTTTTCAGAGCACACCCATTGGCTTTGGTATTGCTATGGGCTTACGCCAGACTTTGGTGGGCTTGAGGGGGGTGGGGGAGGGTGTGGCGGCGGTTGACGGGAGGGGCGTGGGAGCACGGGGTGCCGGCCATTATGAGCGCGGAGGTTACCGATTTGACGCAGCGGTCAGTCTCGACCAGTGGGAGAGGATTGGTTGTCATGGCGGCTGCTATAGAGTTAGATTAGTCGGATTCTCCATGTATGTGCTAGCAAGGGGAACTTTTAGGATAGGGACTGCCCTTGACCCTGTATGGTAGCCGGGGGCGAATTGGCTCCCCGGGGTAAATTAATTTAAGTCATGTCGCAGTCGCATGTCTTCCCGCTCGATTGTCATCACCACCAAATCACCACCACCAAACCGGACGCATGGTACTCTATATGGTACTAGGCGGATCGATCTCAAAAAGAGATCTCCACTAGGCCATCTGACCGTAGGATCATGTGCGCGACAATACTTCGCTTTTTCCATCCCAACATGCCATGCCACAACGCGAGGGTGACGTCGCGATAAATGTACGCGAATGCACTGGCACTGTCATCGTTAGCGTCTGGCGATCGTGAGATCGGAAGTTCGTCTGTGTCGCCCGTTGGGATTCGCGCTTTGCTGCTGCTGCTGATTAAGTAAGGTAAGGTACTAGGCGCTGTCGATCACAAATATGCGATCTCCACTAGGCGTCGATCTTTTTGGACAGCGCGATTAATTACCATGCGATGTTAACATGGATATCGCCATTACATCATATGACCGCAGGATCATGTGCGCGACAGTGCTTCGCTTTTTGCTTCCCAGCATGCCATGCCATAACGCGTGGGTGGCGTCGCGGTACATAATACACGCGACTGCAGTGGCAGTGTCATCGTTAGCGTCTGGCGATCGTGAGATCGAAAATTCGACTGCGTCGCCCGTTGGGATTCGAGCTTTGCTGCTGCTGCTGCTGCTGATTAAGGTAAGGTAAGGTAATTTGGTTTGGGTGAAGATTATAAAGGTCAGAGGTAGTAAGGTAAGTAAGGTAATTTGGTTTGGGTGAAGATTATAAAGGTCAAAGGTCTAGGCGCTGTCGATCACAAATATGCGATCTCCAATAGGCGTCGATCTTTTTGGACAGCACATAATTATACAGAGCGTATCTACTGTAGCATTTCAATTGGACGATCGACTGTGCGACACGATCTGGAATGCAAGCACGATTCTTTTTTGTTCGAGCATGCCATGGCGCCGCGGTTGCGTCGCGGTACATACACGCGACTGTTGTGGCACTGTCATCGTTAGCGTCTGGCGATCGTGAGATGATGGAACATTCGACTGTATCGCCCGTTGGGATTCGAGCTTTGCTGCTGCTGCTGCTGCTGATTGACTAAGGTAAGTAAGGTAAGGTAATTCACTTCATGCCAAGGTTATAAAGGTCAGAGGTAGTAAGGTAATTTGGTCCGGTTCGAAATCATAAGGAGCAGAGGTAACGTTATTGGGCACGAAGTGGGAACTGATTCCGCGCGATCGAGATGTCATCAGACCTGAGACAGGTCGTCATCGTCATTTCGCCGGATCCGGGGTGCCACCGCTGCGAGGTGCACATGGTAAAGCTCTACTGTAAGCTGCGAACGGTCAAAGGCAAAGGGGAAGGCAAAGGGTTTAAGATTTAGCGGCAGTAGGAATAGTTTTCAGAAGCATATGAAAAGTATTCTAGTGCTGCTGAAAACTATTCCTACTTCTTCTATATCCTAAACCCTTTGCCTTGCCTTTTACTGCTGCACGCGACCGGCAAGCATCTTTGAAACTTCCGAGTTTCAAAGATGCGTTTTGTATTTTGGGTGCACCCTAAAATTACAAAACAGCCGAGCGCTTCCCGTTTGTGCGGGATATTCACATTTATTCCATGGCATATTTCATATGAAATATACACATAAGCACGAAGGCATCGGCCACGCATCTTTGAAACTAACGAGTTTCAAAGATGCGTTTTTGGTCATTTGGGTGCGCATACCCAAATAACAAATCAGCCGAGCGCTTCCCGTTGGCGTGGGGTATCCAACGCTTGAATGTTGAATATTCATTATAATATGAGTTAGCATGCGAGGTTGCGAAGGCATCGGGACAGAATCTACGAAACTGTCCTATGCCTTTGCCTTTGGGTTTGGGTTCGAACGTACCCAAACCCAAAGATGGCAAACAGCCGAGGGCTTCCCGTGCGTCCTAGCGCACGAAACTTGGCATAAATACTGCCAAGATACATATCTTTAAGTTACCTGAAGCTCAAGGCTTCAAGTTACTTGTGCGCGAAACGCGCAATTTATTTCTAAGGCAGATGTTTTGGGTTTGGGTTCGAACGTGACACTCAAACCCAAAGATGCCAAACAGCCGAGGGCTTCCCGTGCGTCCTAGAGCACGAAACTTGGCAAAAATACTGCCAATATACATATCTTTAAGTTACTTGAAGCTCAAGGCTTCAAGTTACTTGTGCGCGAAACGCGCAATTTGTTTCTAAGGCAGATGTTTTGGGTTTGGGTTCGAACCCAAACCCAAAGATGCCAAACAGCCGAGGGCTTCCCGTGCGTCCTAGAGCACGAAGCTTGGCACAAATACTGCCAAGGGATATATATTTAAGTTACCTGAAGCTCAAGGCTTCAAGTTACTTGTGCGCCCAACGCGCTATTTATTTCTAAGGCAGATGTTTTGGGTTCGGGTTTGGGTTCGAACCCAAACCCAAACCCAAAGATGCCAAGCAGCCGAGGGTTTCCCCTGCGTGTGCATGTGTGTTAATTCATATGAAATATGCCATGGAATACATATGAATACCCCGCACAAACGGGAAGCGCTCGGCTGTTTTGTAATTTTAGGGTGCACCCAAAATACAAAACGCATCTTTGAAACTCGGAAGTTTCAAAGATGCTTGCCGGTCGCGTGCAGCAGTAAAAGGCAAGGCAAAGGGTTTAGGATATAGAAGAAGTAGGAATAGTTTTCAGAAGCACTAGAATACTTTCCATATGCTTCTGAAAACTATTCCTACTGCCGCTAAATCTTAAACCCTTTGCCTTTCCCTTTGCCTTTGACCTTCCGTTCGCAGTTTTACCATGTGCACCTCGGAGCGGTGGTACCTCGGATCCGGCGAAATGACGATGACGACCTGTCTCAGGTCTGATGACATCTCGATCGCGCGGAATCAGTTCCCACTTCGTGCCCAATAAGTATAACGTTTACCCTCTATATATGACATACGCGGACGACATGTAACGTGTCGTTTAATTCGAAAGTAGGAACTATCATTTTTAATCTAGTTTTCGCCCCAAAGTTAATCCGGAATAAACCCCGAGCCAGCTCTTTCGGCTTGCTCATCGCTGTGAATGATGGCGCTGTGAGATAGCTCCTCTTGTTACACGCACCGTTTGCTGTTTAGAGAAGGGGTGCTGGGTGGAACACGCAGCGGGAGGGCGTGGTGTTCCAATATGGTGCACCACCTACCCTTCGGCGGATAAGGAGTCTTTGCACACGGAATCCTTTCAGGCTCGCCACGATGTGCTCCTGGATCATCACATCTTCGTGGGCAGAGGAACTGCTGATACCATGGGTGCCCTCGACGTAGCCATCGCCGAGGTGAAGCAGGCAGTGAGCGCCGCCATCCGGAAGGCGCTGCATGGGGAGTATCGGGGGATTCTGCTTTGGATTGCTAACTGCGATGATGACATCAAGTCCCTTGCGAACGCGGTGGAATCGTTGCGCACGATGGAGCAGGCGATCCCCAAAGAGTCAACCAGGACGTGTGTACGTACCGGCCAGTTAAAGGCGCAGAGGAAATTGACGAGTGAAGCTCTGGAGAAGCTGCGTAGAAATGTCAACAAGGGGTGGAAGCTGGCGCAGTTGGCTTTCGAGGACCCTGCGAAGCTTCCAAAGTTTGAGAACATGGAGTTTGAAGACCTGCGGAGCTTCTTGGTGGTACGCCTACGGCTCTGGCAGGAGATGGCGACCAGGGGCGTTCAGGAAGTAGCTGCGGCATACACTTTTCATATGCAGCAGTAGGGTGCGCAGGAGGCGGCGCTTGGGGAGTACGAGGCCTACCTTACAGTGAAGGGGTTGTTCTCTGACAGTCTGGCTGTTGCGAAAAACCCGGTTATTATTGCGCCGGATGCCCGTTATACGGTGGATGCTAGCTGGCCAGGACCAACGCAAAAGGATGAGGGGAGCGCCCCGGCTCATCTACGCCAGGTACTGGAATATATGCATTCGTTGATGATGACAGGACTGGAGCGGATGGCGGAGAGGCATGAATGACGCATATCTCAGGTGGTAACGCAGTTCTACTATAACCCGGCCTTCATTGGGCGCACCCTTAACAGTGGGACCCAGATACTGCACAGGGACATACCACCCGGTTCCATGGAGGCCAGGCTGGGGATGCCGCTGGTGCGAGGGGAGTCGGGTCTCCATACTTTTTCGGCTCTGCTGTGCCTCGACGACCAGGCCTACACTGAGGTGATACCTGAAACTGTTGCGCCGGACTATGCCGATCGTCTGCCAGCGGCGTATCAAGGATATCCCACCCGTCACCCTTTCCAGCGTGCTCGCCTAGGTGGTGGTCCGGGGTGGTTGATGATGTGGCCGGCCACCGACGTTGCCCACCGGGGTGTGTGCCCGGGCAAGAATTTTCCTTCCGTGGGGGACCCTGTACACACGGGCCACCCACCGCGCCTCCCTCTTCAGCGGTCACTGTCCCTCTGTATCTTCGGTGCGGTGACGGTGCTCCGAGGGGGGGTGATTGACCTCATGAACACCGTGGACACGTTGCCTCACCAGGTAGGGGAGATGTATGGCCTACCGGTCCGCATGGTGTGCTTCGCGTGCAGGGAGGCTATCGAGTTCCAGGGGAGCTACTCAAAGCTTCCCCGGGTTTACGCCTGCAAGTCAAGGTATGGCTTACGCGAGGTCGACTTTACACAAAACTTCGGAAAATACTTTTATTCGATAAACATGTCGCTTAAACCGATCTAAACATATTGCGCGCTCCGGGTATACAATTGACCCAGGCATTGAAAAGTTATGGCCGATACCGCTCGGTTACCTCCCATACTTAACCATACTTAAGAGCACACTTCAATCGCATTTATCTCACGATCTAGAAAATCGGAAGTTTTGTGTAAAGTCGACCTCGCGTAAGCCATACCTTGAAGTATTGCATGCATGCCATCGAGCACACCGATCTCACGCAATTTGGGCACGTCATGTGCGGCAGCTGCTACGACCACCGGCAGTTAGCGCAGCCTGCTTTGCTGCCGCCGCTTCGGACGCACGAGCTGCACCCTTACCAGCCTGCCGACCTCAGCAGCTTTGAGCCCATGTCCCCAGAGGAGGCCAGAGCGCGGGCTGTTCTGAACTTTGCGGATGTGGCCACGGTGTGCAAGATGTTCAAGACAGCCTTTGGACAAGCCGCCAACCTCAACGATAGCGAGCGCGCCGGGCTGGCAAATCTGCAGTTCGGCCTTGGAGCACCGCAGCCAGCAGAGAACCAAGCTGTCGACCTGTTGGATACGCTTGTTCAGGGTTCAACGGTCTCCGGCTTCCATGAGCATGACATCTTCCAACGGATGGGAGCAACTTGCCCGACGGCCCAGGCTGTTACGTTTGCGGTGTGGGTGGCCGCCCGAAGAACATCACCGGCTGACCAGCAGTCCCAACCAGAACAACCAGTGCTGCGGGCGGATGAGGAGCCACATCCGGTCATCCAGATGCTTGACGGCATAGCATGCGGTTCGAGTGAGGGCCGGGAATTGCAGCATCTCACCGCGGACACGCATCCGTCATCACCTAACGATGCGTTGGGCAAAAGCAGAAGCGGAGGCGAAGGAAGCGTCCCACCAAGTCTCTATCCACTCGAATCAGAGATCACCGCCGGTACATGCAACGCCTTAATAAACCTCGCCAGCAGGCACCCCCGCACCAGCTTTTTGACAAGGATGGCATGCTGGATCCCACGTTGGAATCTATGATAGCGTGTCCCAGCACGGATTTCGCTCTGAATCGTTTGTCGTTTCTTTGACTCGCTTCGGCCTAACCGCCGATTCTAGTTCCGTCAACTTTCCCGTATCGCAGCGTATTCTGCACCGTCAAGCGGCAATTTCCGTTTCCGTCTCCGTTCCTTTTGCCGCTTCCGTCTTTCGTGGCTTGCCTACCGACTGTGACTGGTATCCCGCGCACCGTCTCCGTCAGCTTTCGTGCATTCTGGTGCACTCCGTCATTTTTTTGTCCGTCTTCGTGGGCTACCCCGTCAATCTCCGTCTTTGCCCACTTCCGTCCGTAGCTGCCTACCGTCTGTGATTGGTGGTCTACGATCCGTCATCGGCCTTCATCCGTCTTTTCTTTTTTACCGTCACTTTGGCCGACTACTCCATCCCCAACGTCCTTCGACACTCTGGCCAGCAGCGCCTCTGCTGCCGGAAAACTGCTTTACCGTACGGCATTTTTTGACGTCACCACCGTTTTCCTCGTCAAAAACTGTCCCAATTTGACCTTTCGATCGTTCGATTCGCTTGATTTTTCGAGAAAATACCTTTTCGCTTGGGAACCCTATCTTGGGGTTCGCAGAATTCTGCAAACAGCTGCAGAGTTCTGCAGCTGTCATGTCCACGGAACGTCAGCGTGCACGTATGGCCGCTATTCGTTCAGCGTTGCTCTCTCTCCGAGTGCAACGACATCCTTTTACCGCTGGTTATGGTCTGGTGGTGCCTGGTGGTGCTTGCGCACCAGGCACCAATCACAACGACAACATCCTGGACGACAACGACGAGACCAATGACTTCCACGACTTCGTCTCGCCACTTCCCTCACCTTCGCCTTATGCCCCCAGTGGTCGCCATCTGGTGGTGTCTGGTGGTGCTATCACGACCGCTTCCCCCCTCTCCATCATCCCTTTCGAGTTCCTCCCCATGACCTCGATCACGTTCCCTCACCGCATTTTCCACCTTCCACCTCCCTATCCCCTCTTCAGCGACGCATTCGCTCTGGTGGTGCCAGGCCGCTTTTGGAGCCTTTGGCACGGCGCGGGCATTGGCCGATTCGTCGTTTTCGTGGCGCTCGAGGACTTCTGCAATCGAGAATTCCGCCGCCGCCATTCCACAATCACGTCGCAGCTTGTAGATGCTTGCCCTTAGGTACTAGGATTTTAGGCAGCGCCCCATGCACGGATGTGCTTCTAGTTGGGTTGAGAAAGGCTCCTTAGGCCTAAACATTCTAGTAACATTGGGTTAGGATTTAGGGTTTGCCTGCTTCGGGATGACCATTCACACGTTCGGGGTGAAGAGTGACCCACAAGGCGTAGGAGAATATATCCAACCGGTATATTCAGGTGTGAATAGTCAGAACTGCTTGAGTGTTTTCGGATATGGTATTGAACTATATTAACCGATGAAATAACTTAACACGATAAACCTAAACCTAAACCCGAAACGGTCACCGCTAACTACTGTACTACTACTGACTAGTCACTATCTCAGGATGGACCGAGTCCCCCTTCGCGATATACGTCAGGGTATCGTACAGAAGCTGGCTGACCTTTTCAATGACCTCATTGGCGGGGTCGTCGAAGGTAAAGGGTGCCAAGTCCAGTCCAGCAGAACAAAAAACCCCCATTCTTCAAGATGAGAACGGTCTTAGCCAAATTTTCGGCGTCATCGGCGGCCTCAAAGTAGCTCTCCTTGCCACCCAGAATCTCACGAAATGATTTCGTTCACTGACGCTGCCTCCCCTTGGCGTAGATGGCGCTGACCGTGTCGTTGTTGCGCTCGTAGAGAGCAGGCGCCTCGTTTATTCCATCCGAGTCGTTTGCGTGAGCTGCAGCAGAAACATGCACAGGTGGCGTCGATGGCGTTGGTGCCGGGCCCCTCACCGAAGGGACACGTCTGGTGGAGGAGTCGATGTCACTGCTATCGAGCAACAACCTCCTCCTCGCTCTAGTAGTGGGTGCACTCGTTGAAACATCTCAAAATGTCATAATGAGTGTGATGGTGCGGTCAAAGTACGCGTACTGCTAGTGGTGCGGAAGAGTAAAAATGCCCGGAGCGTGCTGCGTGGACTCGTTTCGGTAAGAGTGAGGTGGAAAATATCCGAATTACGACTAGCTAGCAAGGCATTGTATCGGTTGTGCCGATATTCTGATATATCGATATATCGGTAAATATTGGCATATAAGTCTCAATCGATATCCATTTTGCGCACATTTAATCGATATATCGGTATCGCTTTGCTTCGGAATTCAAAGTGTTATGTGTTGTATATGAGAAAGCGTATATAATTTTGAGATATCGATATGTATCGATATCGCCGATAATCGATTAGAATTATTAAATATCGAAATCGATCGATAAGCAATTCTGCAACCGATACAATGCCCTGCTAGCTAGCATAGTCGTCCAGTTAGGTACCAAGACGAGCAGAATCCGGTAGTGTGCAAAGGTGGAACATAACACCCGCAATAAATGCATCACCACGAGCTCTACCATAACGTCATCCCAACATCAACTCACGCACTCATGCTAGCGAGAACGCGATATACGCATCCACGCACCACCTACTCCGATCGGCGTAGCTTATAGCCAACCATGGCCAAGAGCAGTGAGAAACAAATACGTGGAATGAGTCCACGACCTAGGAGAATACACCCGCAACCGGTATATTCAGGTGTGAATAATCAGAACTGCTTGAGTGCTTTCGGATATGTTATTGAACTGTATTACATGATGAAATAACTTAAGATAAACCTAAACCTAAACCCGAAACGGTCACCGCTGACTACTGTACTACTACTGACTAGTCACTATCTCAGGATGGACCCTTCTGACTCAGGGGCCTGCCTGTCAGGGCTGCCTGGCCAGAACTCGGCAAGGCGGCGTCGTGAGTAGCGCACTCAAACGAAATATATATACCAAATAAACACAATTATACGCTAGAAACACAGCACGCACGCGTAAAGCGAGTCCCATAACCTGCCGGAAACCGCTCAACAGGCAGAGGGGAACCGCTGCCGACGGTGAAACAACGGGTCAAGCCAAACTCAGATAAACGGAATAAATACTAAGTCCAGGTCAGTAGCTGCACACCGAAAATGACACACTGAATATGACACCTGACTGTACGAACTAGTCGGGGTGTCATTTCCAGCAATAGGTCCGGGAAATATTTATCGTTTGTTACCTGGATGTTTCTCGGTGTCGGCAGACTACCAACACCTAAAATTTCCGCAAAATCTTGCCTGTATCCCCAATTGCCCCATTTGTCGCAGAGGCCTCCCTCCAAGTTTGCGCTTTGTTTAGAAAGCTGATATGATTCGCGTCTCCGGCTTTTCTCCAAGCGACCTGCATAAGATGCTCGTCACAATCGCGGTACCATCTTGAATGCCATAAGGAATCACCGGTACGATATGACTGCCCCGAATTGCTTGTGACTATGACACATTGAATACGTCACAGGCCGTCTTCCGCGATTGATATGACTGACGCGACATGCTGTACTGCGAAATTGTTTCCATCCTTGGCATGGTCACATCATGCCATGTGGGCACCCACCTTCTGATTACATCGACACTCACGGTCGCCCAAGCAGTTCCTCTACACGTCTCCAAATGTCCCAATCTACTCTACGTGGACGTGTCGCTCATCATTAAAATTGAATTAGTCGATAAAAAAAACCGATGCCGATGTCGCTGCCACAGCCGTTTCGATTCATCTGTCATGTCATGTGATGTCCCTTTCTGCAGTATCGAGGTGAAAGTTTTCTACCTCTCACTCGTTCACGTTGCGCTTATAGTTGGGGACGACAAAATAAGCCGGCTCCCCGCAAAACAAACACTAAGAGCCAAGTGATTGCCATTGGCATTAACCTGACGGAATATTCACTTAATTTCCTATTGCAACGCTAGGGTACTAATGCTCTGTTGTTTTGCGAATACTCTTCATTGTTGTGAGTGTCACCCAATACACATGCTAAACACTCCAAGCAAGGTCATCCGAATACCATTGCAACAGCAAAGGTGCACCGGGCGAAGAAAAACACAGGCAATCATTTTCTGCACAACAGGTAGCATTGCCCTTCGTAAAGTACATACGCAAAATGCATGGGCTACAAACAGTCCCTAGGCTCTTTGCGTACACAAATATATTTTTAATTCGAGCTCCTAGTGATTTGATCGCATGGAGATCACTTAACTTCCATGGGCTTCACTAGTTTTCCCCCTCGATACCATTCCACCTTTAAAGCGATCATAGGTGACATTCATCAGAAGTGGATACGCAAGGCTGTCGAGAAATCCCACTGCAAAATGCTCAAGCAACCTCCTCTTAGCAAATGCAGCCGTTCGATTATCCTTGTACTGCACCACGAGGAATCTGTCGACGGCTAGGGGCCGCGTTCCACGAACAGATGTATCAATTGCACAGTTATTGAGTGAACGTGAAGCAGTGTCTATGTTCCAAAGCTTTAAATCCAGCATGCGCACTTCTGGGGGAGCCCGTCCAAGTAATTGCAGGAAGTCCTCCAACATCCCGCGTCGCCGGTTTGTTTTGAAGTTGGGGGTAGAATAGCGGGACACACGTTTGATACTCTGCTCACCACCTGCTCCGGTATTGGAAGTGCTGGACTCACCAATTTCGGTCTGTCCGTTATCTTGGGGACCACCTTCAGGGTTGCACAGCTTGTCCAGTCGATTCATCAGCTCATCAATTCTGTCATCTTTAATTTTGAACACTTTCTCTTGATCAGCAGAGTAGGGCATATGCTGTAGCTCATACAGATCGTGTTCTTCATGCAGCTCATTGTTGGGGGGCACCGCAATCCAAAGCACGTTCGCCGGATTGGCCCACTTGCTTTTTCGCTCACGGTCATGGAGGTTGATGATTATCTCTGACAGAGCACCATAAGCGCCGCTCGCCAGCAGCCAACAGAGCTCGGCGAACAGCATGTAATCAACTGCATTGTCCTTGAAGTTGGAAGAAACTGGGATTGTGCCCGCGTAGGCGAGCACATTGTAGACGATGAGCAAGTACTCCAGGAACAAGCACGCCAGCAGGTACACGTCGAGAACAGTCAAATAATTTATGTCTGGCAGCTTTTCCGCAATAATATATTTGTATGCAACGGTGGTGAGCAAGACCGTCAGATTTATGGTTAATCGATCGGCCAATTCCTGGAGTCCCCGAGCACCTCTCAAAGATCTTCCAGATGCTATGAGTATGCCAGTGCCAGAAGATGCGCGCATGCACCGATCAAGCAAGTTGCAAATCCGTCACGAGAAGACACCACCACAAGAAAATTTACCCACAAGTCATATGCGGATGCATCGAAAATCATCTATGTGTTGCACACATCTCCATCTCCATCTCCATCTCCATCTCCAAATCCATCTACATCTACATCTACATCTACATCTACATCTATAGCTACATATGCGACTTCATACACCCGTGTGGCACAGAGAGCCACCACCACACACTGTGTGGCCATCCTATCTGCTTTAGACTCTGAGCGGCCCTACCTGCGTTATGTCCATTGAAGGGATTCTTCTGGGATGTCGGGGGTAAACATCCGCGAGAGAAGGACCTGAGGGTGACCACTTGGATGGGTGTACCTGGGAGTAGGAATAAGAGGGCTATACTCGGGGATCTAACTGAGACAAGTTGACCTGGGAGTAGGAACAAGAGGGCTATACTCGGGGATCTAACTGAGACAAGTTGACCTAAGAGTAGGAATAAGAGGGCTATACTCAGGGATCTAACTGAGACACGTTGACCTGGGAGCGACACCCAATCATGGCGGATCCAGCGGATTGCAGAGCACTTTACCTGGGTGTCGAAGATGAATGAAGTGAGCGAAATGCTGACAAAAATGTACAGAGGTATGGCCACATTTATGAACCAATAGAAATGACTCCGCACGATCAAGATCTGGATGTCCAGTTTCGGGTAGATCACTCTACTCGAAGACTCGTCTTTGCTTGAAGTGCTGTTCTCGAAGTGCAGCTCGCGCTCTAATTTATATTCTCGGTTCTGCACAAAGCCCGCTGTGTTGACGAAGCTTCTGTACTTGTAGGACAGATTGCGGGTCAAATTGACCTGGTAGTCATCACCCGTTTTCAGGGTTTCCAGTTTTTTCTTTCTCAAGTTCAGCGGAAATACTTCTGCTGGCTTCACCTGAGTGGAACCCCAGAGACAAGTTCCACGCTCACGCCACGTGGCACAAACTCATGCCACACCAAGACAAAGGCTGCCATAGCTTTTGCTTCAGCAACCACGGCTAACGGTCTGCATTCAGGTCGGCAGCGTACTTGGAGACGCACCGGAGCATGTTGTCACCACATGCGAGTGGTGCACGATTTGAGGCAGCAGAAACGTATAGCTATCCTTGCATGAACGCCTTAATGTAACCGATGTGGCCTAGACGCTATGCCATGGCGTTGTGCAATCGACCTCATATTTCACGTTTGGCAGCGAATAGTTTGCAGTGGTTGCGTCACAAGTCCCCACGAAACCTGCGCCTCCGACTCACCCGGTGCAGGTTTCGCAAGCTTATCCTGCTCGCCGATCTCGGGTCTGTGGGAAACGCGTTGCATTGGTCTGTGGGGACAGCATCCACATAGCATTCCTCCTGAAGTGACCCCACAAAGAACTGGGTGAGGCATCCTCCAGCTGCCACCCCAGCACGGGGCGAAGCCATCTTCACCAGTCAATCACCGTAGTGGGTTTGTGCCATTTTTTGACAGCCATCCGTCCCTACGAGCGAGGACATGATTCAGCAGTCATCCGAGGCACTGGGTCTGATCATTCTTAAGCATCGATCCACCGGACCCGGTGGAGGTCATCCTTAAACTCTCACCTACCAAACAAGGCGAAGCCATGCTCAAGTGGCCACCAAGTGCAGCCATCCTTGAACACTCGTGCACAACAGTGTGGGGCCGACTTCGCATAGGCCACTGCAATGAACAACGAAAACGAAGGCGGCGGAAGGATCTCTGCGGGAGCACCTCCCAGAACTTCAAACTCCGCCTCGGGTTGGCCACCTCCCAGCCAGACTGCAGCTCCATGCTCAGCTGCTGGATATCCATGGGAAACGTTCTCAGCAAGAAGTTCTCTTGGAAGACACCCTTGAACTGCCACCTGAAACACACCAGTTGGATGGCATCCCTGTCATGCCCTTCAAGTTCCAGCTCAAGCACCACAAAGTATAGTGCATCCCTGTCATGCCCTTCAAGTTCCAGCTCAAGCACCCTG
>LGRX02002179.1:0-41236 GCA_001247695.2 Cymbomonas tetramitiformis
CTGTTTTTTTAAGGGTGATCTTCATATAAGCCGGAGGTCACGCTAGGGACATACCGTCGCCAGCGTGGTATGCTTCTCGTCGTTTGAAGTCTTTCATTTTTCGTGTTCACCGGGTTGCATTTTTAATGTGTTGAAGCCTCTGCGGACCGTGTAGCGCGTGCGCTGATCGCCAACGGGCCGGTCGCGCAACGATGCGGCGGTTATGCAAGCCTCTTGAGCTCTTGTCCCTGTTTTTTTAAAGGGCGATCTTCATATAAGCCGGAGGTCACGCTGGGGACATACCGTCGCCAGCGTGGTATGCTTCTCGTCGTTTGAAGTGTTTTCGTTTCGTGTTCACCTACACATACATGCATTTGCCTACCGGATGGTGACCTTTTGCAAGGCTAGTGTCCAGCTTATTATATGCAAGCGTCTGCCTCCTATGAATGGTCTACCTCATCATTATTGTCTCTAGGGGTCTTGGGGTGCTTGCGTATGTGCGAGCTCGTATATAGAATTCCTATCAGGTAATGTTACGAGCCACACCGGTTAACACACAGGTGCACGGAGGGTTTCCTATGGGGGGCATATTGTTCTCGGGAGCTTTGCCGTGCTCGCCATGTATATACTCCTGTCGTTTGCATGCAACTACATGTTGTGCGCTTCCCGGTGGCATATCGTTGCTGAGGAAGTCACACGGTGTTCGTGTTGCGTGCTGTCGCACAGATGTTCCCCGACTGCCCGCCCGAGGTTGCCCACGGCGATGACGCTGCATCTAAACAAGTCGAGGAAGAACTACTAGAGGATCATGTCCATAGGATCAAGCCTCCCGACACCGTGAAACCAGTCGGGCACAACGATGCAGGCTTTCTGCCTATTATGCCCAAAAAACTGACACCTGATGACCTGCGCGCGACTTGCCATGGTGGGCGTATCTGTCTGATCGCCCTCCCCCGGCAGAGGGCACCGTGGAAGACGGGGAGGCATGCACCTTCGATTGGAAGTGGTCCGTGCAGATGCTGGATGCGGCCTGCTCGGAGGGCGTCCTGAAGGAAATCATTGACATTTGCAACCGGCACCTGGATGCCAGTGCCAGTTGGAAAGAGCTGTATGGTACGTGGCACAAGGATACATCTGAGCAAAACCTGCTTACCCTCCGGGAGCACTACGCGCTGTGGCGCAAGGGAGTGTTGAAGCCGGTTGTTCAGGTGTCCAAGGAAGGGACAGCTGGCGTTACAATGGAGGACACTGTGAGCGACCCTCGTGACTGGGTGCAAGTCGTGGATGCCTCGATGATGCGCGCGACCCAGGAAAAAACGGAGTGCGAGGATGAGCTCGCGCGGCAACGTAGTGAGCACACGGACGGGTTCAATGCTATGCTCACCGTGTTCATGACGTATGTGGTAGACTACCAGTTGCTGAAGGCTGAGGTCCTGTTCTCTCATAAGGAAATCGGCGCGGACTTCACATCTGGATCTCACGAACTGGGTGAGGGCGCGCGCTATACCATACAGGCCAACTGGCATGTTGGGCACTGGCTATTCCCATCCATCTTCACCACCGTGAAGCATGGCCTTGTGGACGACAGGCTGCGGTCTGGGATTCTTGAAGCTGAGGGAATGGTGGTGAAGCGGACCTACGACAACCCGACGCCTCTAGGGCGGGACGTCGAGAGCAAAATCCAGTTCCTTCACACCGATACCAAGTTTCCCAAGGCAGGCAAGGGATCCTGGGGCTGGCCGGATTACGACGTGTTCTCATGTGGCCTGTTGCTGAGGGCCCAATGCCTGACGGAGGTGCTACCCGAAACGCAGCGGGCCTGCCATTGGGACAGGTTTTGCTCGATGGATTACAGCCTCGTGGTTCAAAACTCCAGGCATGGCGATCCCACTTCGGCTCCCTTCCGTCGTGTTCACCTCGGGGGTCCCATGGGAACACTGTGGTTCTGGCCAGCCGACCGCATGGCGCACCGCGGTCTTTCTCCAAGTGGGCGCCTCGCGCTCGACCGTACTCGTCCTAAGCAGTTCTACTTCGTGATCTACTCCGCAGCCAGAGTGCGTACTAAGGGAACCATTGACCTGAATAACGCGGTACTCGGCAGCCCGCACAGTGTCATCTCGCAATATGGCTTGGCGTGCCGCATGATGTGCGTTGCGTGTGGAGACGAAATACGATTTGCGGGAGGCTACGACACCTTGCCAGGTGTTTGGGCGTGTTCCCTGTGCAGATCAGGCGTTCTGGGTTGTGACGCTCTGCGTACTATCGGAGCCGTGATGTGTGGTCCGTGCCAGCGTGTGCGGCGCGAAGCTGAAGTCCGGGCGCCACTATCCGCGCATGAGAAGCACCCGGGGCAGGCGGCCACATTGGCCGATTACTGCCAGTTAGACGAGGCCGAGGCGAAGCTGCATGCACTCCTGAATGTGGAGGACCTAGGCCTTGCTTGGAACAAACTCCGCGGGGTGCGCGGCGCTGAGGCGTGGGGACGCGCGGATGCCACGGTGAAGCACAGGATCGCCAACCTGACTTGGGGTGACGGTGAACATCCAACCGGTGAACGCCCGCCGGCGCGGCCTTTGCAGGACTCTGGCGACGGCATCACTGCTCTCTGGGACCGACGGGCTACCCGTGACGACGCATTCTCATCTTTTGACGATCACCAGTTGTACCGGGAACTGGATGTCTGCTGCCCGGGCTTGCGTAGTGTCGTGTTCGGGTATGCTTACCGCGTTGAACGCGCAGCGCCTGCGGACAGCCGGTATTCCTCTTGGCGCGGACAAGTCCTACAGGAAACAACACCTGTTCCATACGGACGCGGAGGGCGGGCTGCATGTGAACATACGTGTTGCTAAACTCTTGCAAAGTCCTGATCAGCTGGACCTGGGTTTCGCAAACAAAGTGGCGGCGAAGCTGTCGCACCGATGGGATCCCAGACATGCACGATCCCTCGTCGTGCGATGCGATTGTGCATACGAGACTGGTGGAGATGCGTCACGAGCGATGCCCGGCAAGTGCATCGTGCGGGCAAGTGCATCCCATAAAGACCATGGGGAGTACCGCGTGCGTGCTCTGGGTGTGTGCCGTAACCAACAGAGAAGCAAGGCAGCAGCCGAGCCTTCCATGGATCTCGCTTCTGAGGAGGCATTGCGAGCGGCAACCGCAAACGGTTTCCAGCCAAACGCTGTTCCGCCAAACTTTGCACCAAACTTTGCACGTGTTTCGTTCGGTACCGATGACGTCATCTTGATGCCCGTGGACCCCCGGGGGCGTATATTGGAGGCATCCTTCGACCATCCCGACGAGATTTTCCCTAATGTGCTGCCGTTAGCACGTCGCGTGCTGGCTCACGTGCATTGGCCGCTCGAGGGTACTGCAGACCGTTTTACTTCTCTCGCGGAGTTCGAGCAGGCCTTGGCCAAACACGGCCTGCGACGAGTCCAGACAAAAGGGGACGGCAACTGCTGGCTGCACGCCTTGGGTGTACACATTCCGGAAGTGCTTGAACAGGGTTCCTCCGTGAAGGTCCTCACAATGAACTTCCGTAACGCCATCTGCGCGTCGTACGATTTCAATCGGCAGCTTTACCCCACCGGGATGCTCGACGCTCGTCTTGCTGACGGAGGGCCGCCACTGCGCAAAATCCTGCTTACTGCCCAAGCGTACAACGAACCGCAGTTCCTCCATATCATTGCGAACATGCTTCGGCGAGTTATTCAGGTGTACACTCTGTGGCCGATGGTCGACGTGCCAGGGGTGGGGTGCAATGTTCCCACCGATACCGATGCTCTGGCAGGATCCTTGCCGCCTTTCAGCATGAAATATATTTGCCCACATCCGTCACTGGGCTTGGCTAGCCGTGAACCGGTACGAGTCGCCCATTACGTTCAATTTAATAAGTTTCTTGGACACTACGAGCGGATCGAGGCATTTCCAGATCCAGGTAGATACCCGTGTACACACCGTCGTGAGGTACTGTTTTCGAATTGTCTCTAGGGGTATTGGGGTTCTTTGGTATGTGCGAGCTCGTATAGAGATTCTTTATCTGGTAATGTTACGAGTCACGCTGGTTAACACACAGGTGCACGGAGGGTTTTCTATGGGAGACGTATTGTTCCGTGCTCACCTTGTTGGAGGGTTACCGTCCGCACCTTGTTTAGACTCCTGTTGCTTGCATGCGACTACATGTTGTGCGCTTCCCGGTGGCATATCGTTCGCCAGGAAGTCACACGGTGTTCGTGTTGCCCGGCAGCACAACATATGTCGTTGTAGCCCGGCAGAGCATGTACGGCCTGGGGTTGCTTACCTATGCCTGTGATGTGTGTATGCACCAGAGGGAGCCATGGACCACACGCAGTAGTGTGCAGTACCCGGGGTGTCGCTCGTTACGACAATGGTTGGTGGTGCCGGTGCCGAAGGACGGAAAATGTTTCATTTGGGCCTTGGCGATGGCTGTCTACGGCACTCGGGATGTGACTCGTGGAGCCGTGGCGGTGATAGCGGCTCGCATTGCCTGGGGTCATACGCAGACCGGCATCCGGCACGAGCAACAACGCCAACTGTGCGAAGAATACAATTGTCACTGGGGATACTTGACGGGCAGCACACTGAGGATCTACTCGGAATGTAGATATGAGAATGTCCTCCCGCTGAGCCTCAGCACACCTTGTCACGTAGACCTAGTACAATTTAGAGGGAAGCGACCCTCCGTGTGTAGGATTTCCGAGCTACGTTCAATCGGGATCTCGGTACAGTACACCTGCTCAACGGATGTTGAAGCTTCCATCGATCTAACCATCTAATCATCGTAAGCTCCTTGTTATATGGAATGTTATATGCTGGCGTGAAGCGATTCCAGAAGCTACGTGTTGCCAATCCTTTTGGGGACCCTTGTGGGGATCCCAAGTTCCCAATCCTTTTGGGGACCACTCGAGGGCACCTTGCGTTTACCGATTATCCGCTCGCTGCCTTGTGCCCGCCGGTACACTTCGTGTTAGTGCATTCCAGCTCCCTATGTCAGGGTGATGGTCCGTGCACGGGGCATATGTCGGGATGCAGGTTGAGTATCACACATACCTCGGTAGAGTGGGCTTGCATCGTTGGCAACTCATAAAACTGTGGGGACAAGAGGGTAGAGCCCAGCAGGGCTTTTGGCCAGAGAGTGATTCCGACAGCTTCGGGGAGCACGCCCTTGCACTGTTGAATGACGTCTACGGTGAGAGTCGGCTACAGCATGCTCGGTATGCCATGGTCGGCGAGTGTCCTCTGGCACCGGGAGCAAGCTACTTCGAGTTTGCTGGGGTGCCCCGTCCGGGTTGGGCGGTCCCTGAGTTTGGCGAAGGCTTGCTGCGTATACGTGTGTACACCACCCCCGTGGACGGCGGTGACCGCCATGGATGGTGGGGTGAGGTAGTGCTCGTCCGTGGTCCGTGGGCACACCCATGCCTTCACTACACTAACGCCTTCCAGTCGTTTTTCGTTACCAGTTTGCACCGTGACCTCACGGATGCCCCCACCGTTGCCAGCCCCCCTGCGGTTGGGGCTGTCTCGAGGGTATTGACACCCACCCAGCTTGGGGAACGTGTGGACGACGTGAATACTGTGTACTCCGCCTTCATAGCATGGCGTGGCTACGTCCGTCTTGTATGCTGTGCCATGTGCGGCCTGCTGGCTGCTAATCGAAAGTGGTGCCCGTGCCGACGTGTAGCGTACTGCGGCCCTAGCTGCCAGCGTGCTCACTGGAGAAGCCACAAGCCAGAGTGTGCGTGGAAGACGACGGCCGACAATAGCCAGGGAACTCGACCGGGCCTTTAGAGCAGCAGACTGTGTTCTTACCACTTAGGAGGACCGCCCCCCTATCTAGCTGTAACAAAACACATTTATATGAAGATAGTAATCTCCATTTGCCTGGTGGCCGTGTGCTGCCTACTCCATGATGTTCCGGTAGCGATGGATTGATGTCTTGCGTGATTCGTAATATCCCTGTGCACACGGATGTCGTGGTTTTGCGGTGATAAAACTTCGTTATGATAAAACTTCGGACCCGCTGTATTGCATTGAATTTACCCGCTCGCGCTGGGGTGTGATGTAGGATCCGTGCATGATCTCCGCGATTGCATCGAATTCGGACGACACACGCCTTTGGGTTGATATGACAACATACTTGCAGCGAGTCGGCCGAACGTTCGTCAGAATCCGCCGAATGCGCCGTGCACATGGCGCGGTGGGGAACCACATGACACTCCTGTTTCACGGACACACGTGGTCGGACAACGGACACACGTGGTTGGACACACGTGGGATGCCAATTAACAGATGGGGGCTTCTGCGCACACAAAACGCAGCCCTAGAAACTGCGGAGAGGTACCTGTTGAACGTCCCGCCTAGGTTGGGACCTGATAACGCCGCGCGCCTTATGTTGGGCCCGCGTGTGGGCACGGTGTGTTCTTGCGAGGGGCTCCTCCCATGTCGGCAAGGGTTGTTCCTGGCCCTTGTGCTGACCACGGTGCGCACGATATTCCGGTTTGTACACGATTGGCGCATGCAGGGTGAGAGATATGGAAACATCATTGTGTGCGGTGTGTTGTACCCTCGGTGGTCGCGCAAAAGTTGGAAAACCGGTCATTTCCCTTCGGTTACTGTCATGGAGTTCGTGGGGTGTCTTCCAGGGGGGGATGGTTTGGAAGGTGCGGGGGAGATCCTCGTGTTGTCGGATACCTCGGGGAACCCGTTCGAACCGGTAATGGTAAGCACGGGATGCAATGTTTCGCAGTTTGCACCGTTGGTGACATTTCGACTGTCGAGCGTGCGCTCGAAAAACGCGCACGGAGGAATGTATCCGTGGTACTACCGGTATGCGATGTTTCGTGCGGATGTTGGGCTTGGATCGAGGGCGGACGCGCAATCGCACGCGCACAAGTGTTGGCGCACGATACTGCACATGGAGTAAAAGTGTTCACAGCCTGCTGTGGCATCGCGCAACGGAAAGAAACGGGATCCCTGTGCGCAATAATGTGGGGCGGACCGGCGGGCTGTTGTCGGCGGACGGAAGTTGTACAAGTGCAGCAAGTGTCTCTCCGCGGTGTATTGCGGCGAGGAGTGTCAGAGAGCACACTGGGAATCTACCCACCACCGGGAGTGTAAGGCGCTGGCGAAAGCTCAGTGGGTTAGTTATTCCTGGCTCTGGGCACGCGGGGAATGGTCGTCTCGTCCTTCATGCTGTGCCACGTGCGGCCAGCTGCCTGCTAATCGGAAGAGGTGCCCGTGCCGCCGTGTAGCGTACTGTGGCCCTATCTGCCAGCGTGCTCATTGGAGAAGCCACAGGCCAGAGTGTACGTGGAAGGCCCTCCGCCCTGCGCTGGACGGTCTTGGGGTATGGATCTCATAGAAGCATAGTAGTTACAGTCTACCATTGTGGCGTGCCGGATATAGCGGACAACTCCTCTGCCAACCCCTCATCAGTGGTTACCTATCTAGCTGTAACAAAACACTTTTATATGAATAATATTGATCTCCATTTGCCTGGAGGCCGTGTGCTGCCTACTCGATGATGTTCCGGGAGCGATTGATGTCTTGCGCGCATCGTAATATCACTCTGCTCACGCGCGGACCGTGTAGCACGTCCGCGTGCTTTGAATGCAACCGCCGTTTACAATCGGCGCTCACTCCTTTCCGAGAAATCACCTAGAGCTCGACGATGGGGCACGCTCAAGCGAAGTATCGGCGGTAGAGGGGGCGGGGGCCGGGTTTTGTATACAGAAACGCAAACGGAAAAGTCATGAGTTTTGGTATTCAACCGTTTCCTTAGGCGCAACAAATCTCCCCGTCGGTCTTCTGGAGAATTATAGGCAGGCCATCAAGAAAGTACCGACTGGGCTCGTTTTGGCCACCGGCGCGTTTGCCCATAACGGCAAATGCCCCGAGTGGCAGGCGGCCAACTACACTGTCTTACGCGATACCATATACGCGAACGCATCTGGGTTCCACGTTTTGAGGACCATGCCAGAAAGCCAGGGGAAGAACGAGGCGAAGGAGCAGGTGATCGCGCAGCTAGAGATATGGCTGAAACAAAACCTGAAAAATCATAACGTCCTAACCTGGGTTAGGCACTGCTCATCCCAGGGCAAGTGCATCGCGGATTCCCCCGACCCGGCGTCCCCATGTGAAAAGTGCGAACCCAAGATTTTACAGCACCTGACAACCGTCTACCGCTTCGTGCAAACCAAGAACAGTCAGTTGGGGCATACCACCCTCGCGTTCCCTACCGAGAAGGAGATCGCTGCTATCAAGGTCCGGTTCCCCGAATTGTGGAAGAAGGCATGTCAGGGGACCGCCCCGAACCTGCCCGTCAATAGCGAACCGCCCCCTCCTCCAACAGCGCCAGCCCCGGCGTCACGGAGTACAGCCCTAGTTCATGGCACGAACGACGCGCCCCCACCTACTGCTGTGCGAGCCCTAGCGCCACCGAGCACTGCCCCGTCTGAAGCCGTGCAGGCCGCGGCCCCACGTCCAACAGGGCCAGCAAGGCCGGCGGAGTTTATCGGAAATGTCACACAGGAACTTCGTGCACACTGTCCATGGTTCATGGTGGACACGGTTTCCCGGACGGTACATGTGTCACCAGCCCCCCGGTACCCGGCCAATGTCAATCCCGAGTACCCGTGGATGCAGCACGTCGCAGACCTGTTGACGCTGCTGTGGCCAGCGGAAACCGGGACGTTGGCCCAGGCGCGGGTGAGTACGCACATGCCGCCCCCTCCAGTCAGGGCGCCCCCACAGATTGCCACCGTTGATCTGGCATTCCCACCCTAAGAACCTCCCTCGATTCCCAGCTTGGACCAGGCTGCGTCCACCGTGCAATCCTGGCAACCGACCGCCAAGGAAGGGGTCCAGCAACAGCCGCAGCGCGCCGTTGAAGCAGAAAAGCAGGGTGTCCTTGCTCGGGACTGCCTGCAATCTGCCCCTCCCGCGGAACCCGCGGTGTCCCCGCTGAGCCACGGTCCGGCGGTTTTCCAAGAGAAGCCTTCCGCGAGTGGCCCACATGCCCCCGCTAACAACCCATCACCTGTACAGACCCCAGAGTTTGAGCGCAGCAGGAGAGTCACGATGCAGAGGAACCAAGACAGGATGAAACCTATGCTCGAAGCGGCAAGACAGTTGCAAATAAACGCCCTGAGCGCGGCCGACTCCACGCCGGCAGCAGGGCTGAAATTGCTGAACGAAGTATCCGACGAGCGTCTTCTGGAGCACATGCAACGTCTGGCCGCGGATGGCAAGCTCCAAGCAATTACTTACAAGAACGTGCTGGAAACATTGCCGCAGCCTTACACATTCGGCGCTTACAAGCACTTGCCACCGGTGCTGGAGAAACCGATGAACTTAGCGCTCACGGTTGCCTTGAAGAAACGGGTGGCGGCCAACGCTGCCATGTCCCTCCTCCAGCAGGCAATCAGTACAAAGCGCAACGCCCCCCTACAGTCCCTCCGCGACAGAGCAAGGCGCGGACGGCGTCTTCTGCAGGGGCCACACGCACAGCCAGCGCCCCTCCAGCCGACAGTCGCCAGGTGCAGGTGTCCGGGCAAGGCATGCCCGAGCTGATTGAGAACATACGGCTGAAGGCCCTCGAACGCGCTAAGAAGAACCGTGTTAAGGACCTCCCCAAAGATGCTGATGTAACGAAGTGGACCAAGGAGATGAAGAAGTCCTTGGACGGGAAGTGTAAAGGGATCGCGTGGGCGGACAACGTGTACGGAGCAATGTTCGAAATGGAGCACGCGGGCGGTGTCCTCTCCGGCTCAATTGGCCGATCAGTGCATGCCCTCACCAACGACGAATGGTCAAGCGACCATGATTACTACTTCATGGTGGCGGGGCACGATGATGGCAGCCACCTCCCCGTAAAAGTAGCCGCGGTGTACATGGAGTTCGCTCCCTTCCATGCCGAGTTTGACTCTCGCCCCGAGAACAAGAATCAGCTTGCCAAGATGCACGTGCGCACCGTGCCGAATGTGCACGTTTCCGAGGAGGGGCTCGTGTACATCACCTCTACCGGAGAAGCGTTGCCTATGGACAAGCTGCCGGAGCTGCTAAAGAAGCGTTCCACGGTCCCGGATGCCTTGCGCCTCGACCTGCCGGCCGAGGCTGCTTCGAGCGGCCAACGACGACAGCCGCGGACTGCAACCAGGTGCGCGACTCACTCTCTTTATTAGCGTGTTGGCAATTCCTCGAATCAAGTCGGCCTACAGGTGTTTTAGGGTGAGAGTGGGTGGGGGGGCTGATACAAGATGTGCCCCACGCTTTCCTTCGCAGGCGTGCAGCCGACGATGTGCGAATTTGAACCTTCACCCGAAACGAAGACATGTGCCGCGGAAGTCCGAAGAGATGCGGCGCGGCAGATCTGCGCACCTCTTAAAGCAAGCTGAGACGGCATGTTGTATACAGTGTGTAGGCAGTAGTACTGTAGTTAGTACCTGGTGGAATGCGCGCCGATGGTACAGCCAACAAACTTATACCTGTTTATTTGTGCATGTGATGAACAATGCCGAAAGCTGCTTCGGGCCAATCACCGTAACACCGGGTATATTGTAATTGCGATATGGTATGGGACTCCGTCTTAAGCCGTGAACACTGGTGCATAGAGCGGTGCTGGCACCTCGTGCACCTGCGTCACGGCACCTGTTGCATGTTGCATGTGTATAATACCACCATACGGCGCGCACGCACCCTGCCAGCATGTGTGCAATGCATGAATCAACTGAGTGGCCAGCGCACGCACGGCACATGGACTTGCGGTGCATGTTGATGCCTTTATTTTCGTATCCAACACCCTCCTTCCTCCATTGCTCTATTTTTCAGGGACTCTCCTTCCCCGACGACGCTGTGATTCAGGATCGCTTGAAGGCCATGGGTGCAAGCGAACGTCCGAGAGTTTCAACGTTTGGTGTGGATAATGGCTGGATCCCGCGATCTGCCCGTGGTAAGGACCAAGCTATGGCGAAGCGCGACCTGGTCAATCAGCTCGCTGGTCGTCTGCCGGACCTCGGGTACACAATTGACGACAGAGGGCGCATCAAGCCCCGGCGGGAGGCAATGCCACCCGAGGATGGCGGACGCCCTGGTACAGCTGAAGCCCCCCAACAAGGAGCCACCCGACCTGCTGCTGGTGAAGCGAGCGCCCCCTCCACCACTCGGGATAGCAGTCACGTGTCCGACCAACGCCTACTAGACTTGGCGCGCCAAGCACACAGCACGTCGGACATCGTGAAAGAGCGGCAGAGCATCCGTTCCGTCTTCACCTTAGAAGACTTGCAGATGCCAACGACGACGGCGGGGAAATGGCACAAAGAGCCAGAACGGAGGTCAGACGTGCTTCTCGCACGCATGCGCCGCCTTGGAGTGGCGCTCGATGCCAGGAACAGGGGGTGCGGTGTGCCGGCACCCTACGGGGAGACTGGATCGTCTGACGTCCTCCTCAGTTGTGATGAAGGGCAGGACGTGGTGATGGAGGAACCGGACACCAGAAGCCGTACTGATCGGTGGCGTAGCGGCAACTTGGTAGGTGGCGCTGGGACAAACGGTAACCAGGTTAACCACGACATGAGGGACCTGTTGGCGGCGGATCTCAATTGCCCACTGCAGCAGCTGCCGGAGTGCACGCTGGTGTCCGGCCTGATGGCATTTGGGGAAATGTTCTACGGATCGGTGCCCTCCCCGGCTGAGAAGGAATACTGGGAGGAGGCGAAGGAGAACCAGGACATCGTTGTGGAAGATGTCGTAGAAGCTCTGGAAAAGACCCACCTTGTGGCGGACGAAGAAATGAATACGCCTACAGAGGATATGCTTGATCTGCCAGACTTCTTGTTTGAGGTATGCAACCCGCCCTGCCCATACTGGCACCGAAATGTTTCCCCTGTAACCCACTGACGATGCGTGAGCGTGCGTGAAGTAGTAATATGGCGGGGAGCGCTGGTGGTGTGACTGCCATTGTAAGCAGGAGTTGGCAGTGCTGGTGGATATGAATCCCGAAATCAGTATGGCGACGGAGTCCGTGCAGGACACTGTGCTGGCCCTGCAGGCTGAGCCCGACCCCGCGATTACGTTGTGTGTCACGGACGTGCCAAACCTAGCAGCAGGAAAGCAGTCGCAACCGCTGGTCACGCACGGGAAGGCGAGTCCGAACGGAGTGACCGTGCAGGAGGCCGTATGGTACTTCATGGATATGAAAAGGCGACAGAGGTGGACTGATGACCATTTCGACACCTTCCTGAAAGTCCTGAAGATGCTCCTGGGCGGCAATACATGCAACCTGCCGGGATCGCTATGGCACATGAGACGGGCGCTCGGTGCGGAGAGCGTATGGGACTATGCGATACACGTGTGTCCCAAGTTCCACCGCAATTTCGCATGGCAAAACGGGGAGGGAAAGCCGGGGAAGAGGGTGCAAGAGGTATGCGGCGTGCCCACGAAGCGTGGGGCGGATGGCGAGCCCACAGAGTGGTGCACGGAGGAGAGGTACGACGTTGTTAAAACGGCGCGCGGGGAGGAGTATCGTCCCAAGGAGTACTACTTCTATTTCACCGTGAAGCGGCTGGTGCGGCGCTGGATGATGGACTACGACTTTGCTAAGCAGCGTGCGAGTCCCACGGCCAGAGCTCCTGAAAACGCTTGTGTCATGAGCAGCCCGCACGGGCTACGAGTAAACGAGCACCCTAGCGTCGGTGGCAGACTACTGCGTGAGACGCCGAGTGGGAACCAGGAGAAACCAGGGGTATTACGAACTGGGATGGGCATCGAATATGGAGAGGACGACGGGCAAGCAAAGAAGCATGACAAACAGTGCGACCCGTGCCGATGTTCTTACTCCTTGTAACGGACGAGTGCCGCGGCTGATTGTATACGAACGTTGCCGATGGGCGATGCGAGATGGGTGAAAGGACCGCAACTGACTAGCGCGTTGCCATCGCAGGAATTGGTCCACGCGGTTCGGCGCGATGCGAAGTGCGGACCTCCCTCCCAAGGTAGGTAGTGCGTCACGACGTGTGACAAAGCCCAACCCGCAGTCAACATCTACACGAGCGTGTGCGCACGGAGGTGTGACGCTCCAGCGCGACTTGAAGAGATCATAGGCTATTGCGCTTGACTGCGTGTGCAATGGAGGGTATCCGCAGGAACGTGTGAAGATGAAGCACTGCGGTGTGATCTCGATTGCCCCTGGCCCACGTCAACACTGGAAGGACGTCGACGTGTTGCTAGAACCCATGATGGAAGAGCTGAAACAACTGAGTAAGGGCCATGCCGATGCTGACCAAACCCCTTTCAGGGTGTATGACGGGTACTTCCAGGTGTGGCATGAACAGTTCAGCGTGTTCCTGATGTTATGCTACTGCGATACGATTGCGCGTAACGACTTGGGGAAGTTCGCTCCCGTGGCGGCAAGGCGCGACGACTTCAAAAGCATCTGGGAGGCCACTAAGGGCCCTAACGGTAATGGTATGTACTGCTTGGGCTATGCGAACCCCATCTCGCAGACATACTTGGACGAAGGGCAGGTGTTGTATGCCAATGATCCGAGTGTGTGGTTAACCAAGGAGGACCACAAGGAACTGGTGAGGCTGACAGCGGAGGATGGTGTGGATCCGATGCGAACCGGCCGATATGCAGCCGGGCCGTTAGAGCAGCTGGACTACTTTGACCCCATCGACGGGTACGTGTTGCCGTTCATGCACATGATGTGTTACGGCGTCATCAAGAAGTTCCTGAAAATGCTGCGAAACAAGGTGAACAATTGCCCAACCACGTGCTATTTCTCACCCATGCAACTGAAGCAGTTGCAGGCCAACGGAAAGGGACTGACCGCGCCGCATGACATGCGCCGGGAGTACCAGGACTTCGTGCAATACGCGGGTGAGCACCCGGATCTAACCACGGATACCGACACCCATCACCTTGCATGTGCCTTGTTTAGTAGGAACGGGCGTGGCAGATGCGCCAACCTTATTCCCCCGGTCCGCGTGCAACCATGTTTGTGTGCACCGGCAGGGAATGGCCACACCTACTAACCGTAGGGATGAACGCTACTACAACCAGGTACATATGTATGCACTGTTGTTAGTTTGTTGGTGTCTGACAGCGAAGGGTCTGGAAAACCGTGTATCTTCAAGAGGAAGATGGGAAGATAGTGAAAGAGAGTCTTGTGTGTGGCATCTCGGACTTCCACCGAGAACCTCCAAACCGATTGGTTTGGCGCTCTAGAAGTTGAGCTAATGCCACTAGAAACTATCAAACTGAAAAAACTGTAGCCTACATCGTAGGGTTGCGAAGTGAGAACCCATTTTCCCGATAAATTACTCAAACCATACGAATGATGTGGCTTCTATTCGTATGCTTTGAGTAATTTATCGGGAAAATGGGTTCTCACTTCGCAACCCTACGATGTAGGCTACAGTTTTTTCAGTTTGATAGTTTCTAGTGGCATTAGCTCAACTTCTAGAGCGCCAAACCAATCGGTTTGGAGGTTCTCGGTGAAAGTCCGAGATGCCACACACTAGACTCTCTTTCATTATCTTCCCATCTTCCTCTTAAAGATACACGGTTTTTCAGACCCTTCGCGGTCATCTCCGTTGGTGTCATTTCATACGCGGGGAGGATGCACCGGTTGCCTAAGATCTGTAAAAGGCTCGCTGTTGCAGGGAACTACACCATGGAGGACATGCTGAACTTTATCTTGATTTTCAGTCCGATGGTGTTCATGGATGTTCTGAAGAACTTGAATCCGGAGTTGGACAAGGCTTGGTGGACTTTGCGGCGGGCGGTGCTCTACTTTATGAGAGGGCCTGCAATAGGATTGTGTGGGGACCTCCAGTCCCGTGCGGAGCCACGGAAGGAGGCCGGGAAAGAGCTGTGGGCCTTTGCGGTGATTGTGGAACAGCAATGCCCCATGAACATGTTGACGTTGAATCTGCGCATGGCGGTCGTTCACTTGTGCAAGCAAGAGGAGGAAACCGGCGTGGTGAGCAGCACCAACGAGCTCTGGGTCGAGCGCCTCCTGGGCGACAGCAAGGGGGTGGTGCCAGCCCCGGTCGGAGGTAAGGCGATCGACACGTGCATAGCGAACGCGTATCTCACGAAAGAGGCGGTGGACGACATGGCGTGGAGCTACGAAGGGATCCGCTTCCTTCCGGACATGCTCACGGAGATGGCCATGGCCAATGGCGGCGAATACCATGATTCTAGGACCACCCGGGCTGACGATTCCTCCAAGGTGTGCCATCTCCTTGACACCGGCCACTATCTCGTCCGCGAGGGTGTACCAACCGCTGCGTTGGCAAACGAGGAGGGGGGTCGTCTGCACCGGGAACTGGTGGGGTGCGTCCGATCCCTTTTTAGCGATCATGCAAGCCCTTCCCTGGATGCAGCCATGGACGTCCTTCGATTCTCGCGCATGCGAAGAGGCGATGAAGACTTCACATCCCGGGTTTACACCCGGGCAAAAACGCGTATCTCCTTCAACGTGGCTTTGAGTACATGCGCGGCCGACACTTTTGAGTACGGCACCGTGGAGGCTTACTACTTGATCTTCCTGAAGCGTTCCGCCGAGAACTCCGCCGCCAACGACACCGTGTGCCGCCTGGCTATGGTGACCGCCTACCCCACTGTTGAGGACCTTACCATGAACAGCCGGGGCGTGTATGTGTGCAACGAGGCAGAAAAACGTACACTTCTCCTACCGGTAAGCCGTCTCGAAACCAAGGTCATTATCCATCGCCCACCTGGAAACCGCGTACCTCTACACGCCACTTACCGATGGCCGGGGATGAAAGCGGTACGTTGCAAGAAGCAATAGCGCAAGCTACCTCATGAGCTCCGCGCAGCAATCGAAGGAGGACACCGAACGCCAGCGCAGCTTCATCAGCTCCGTCCAATTGCTCTGTGTAGCTAGCGAATGCCTGCTTGCCACATGGAACGAATCTGTTCCAGTGGTACTTTTAGTAGCATCGGCAGTCCCTCTTAGCATGCCACGTGTAACAATCTGGAATTTCTGTTAATAGCTAGTGGTGCTAGTGTTAATAGACATGCCACGTGGAACAATCTGGAATTTCTGTTAATAGCTAGTGGTGCTAGTGTAAATAGACATGCCACGTGGAACATTCTGGAATTTCTGTTAATATCTAGTGGTGCTAGTGTTAATAGTCATGACACGTGGACGATCCGGTCAAATCTGTTAATTTATGACCGTTTACAGTCAGCCAAGTGTTAGTATCCGGTAAAACTGTTAATCCGAGTGCCACGTGTATGATTCCTATTAAAAGTGTTAATTTTCTGTTAATATTCCTTACATGTGTAACGATCTCGCGAGGGGGGCCTATTTCAACTCCCTCCGGCACCCCTCCGATTAAGTGTTAACATTCTGTTAAAATTGTGTTAATTTAACATTCTGTTAACATTCTGTTAACATGAATTATATAATTCCTTAACTTTCGCCCAAGCCAATCATTATCTACCACCGGGATTTATAACACCACTATTAACAGTTCCTACCCGTTAACACTTTTTAACACATAATTAACACTTTTTAACACTTTATTAACAGAAATCCTCAGTGGTGTGATTGCAACGAGGAGAACCCCGACTATTGCTTCGTCACCCACATGCACGCAGAGCGTGCATTCCGCAAGGAGTGTGGCTTCACGTGCAACGCGCTGTTTTTGAAGATCAAATTTGCGGTGCGATCCTAAACACTTTTCCCTCATACCGGATATGCAATTTTCATATCAAAATGCCTTTGCATACACTACTATGTGCTTGCCTTTAACCCACATTCAAATAGCGAAGACATTTAGGGTTTCCACGCATTTCCCTTCCAGGCCGATGGCAAAGGTGGGCGCAAGGAGGCCATTGGATACGAGGACGCCCCCCTCCAAATCGACATAGCCAACCACCTTATGCAAACCATCTCCAAGAAGACCGGCCTCTCGGACATCTACCACAACCACGGCATCCGCTCCATGATGATCTCCGCCTCGTACGAGGCTGGTGTGCTCGAGAACGTCATCATGAACCAGAGCTCCCACTTTAGCACCGACGGCATCCGCGCGTACAAGCGGCAATCGACCGTCGAGGCCAAGGCCATGACCGCTTGCATCCACAAGAACCTCGCCGGTGACAAGACCACCTTGGAGATCGAGCGCGAGAACCACATTGCGGCTCTGCCCCCTCTCCCACCTCCATCACGGCTTGCCACGAGAACCCCGCCAACATCCCTGATGGACACTCTTCAGCAATTGAAGGACATGAACACCGCCTTGATGTCCACTCTCCAGCCTCAACAAGTAAGCCCTTGCACCTGTAATGCCATGAAGGGTTTTTGGTGTATGCCTTGCCGTGTACGTGCTGATCCTGCCTATGGCATCATCCCGCCTTCGTATGATCCAAACCGCTGTCCCGAACCCGATCTCCAAATCACGGCCATCCGAGCTGCCACCACCTCCTCCATGTTTGTCCAAGACCATGGCTAATGTTAACCGCATCTTGGTTGGACCACCACCCTGTTTGCACATGTTCCATCATCATGCGCGGCTACTGGTGTCAACGGTGCCGTGTCTTGCATGATCCAAACTACCAATTTGACCCCGAGCAAAATTTCCTTCGCCATGCCCCACCCCATGAAAACTTCATCCCCTACCGTGCACAAGAACCTTTGTCTCCCCCTTCAAAACCCTCTTCCCGCCATCTCCCTCCCAAATTGACCAATTTCTTCTCGGCTCAGGCGAAGCCTAATCTTGCATCAACATCTTCAAGCCCATCCTTCCAAGGCTCCACCTTCACTGGCTGCACCATCAACATCACCAACCCCATCCTTCCTCGGCATGAGACCGCCGCCGCCATCATGGTTGAGTGGGAGGCCGCTAGCAAGACCGACTTTGACCACGCCTTTGACCCCGAGGACATTTGAATCTGGACTTCTGGCTTCGGACACTTTTTGAATTTTGTGTGCTCTTGCACTTTTGAATTCTGTAGCCTTGACTAGATTTCAAATCTATTGCCTTGCCTAGGTTTCGGTGTACCGGAATATCCTAGTTCACTAGATATCAGAGGGTCTCGAACTGTGTCTGGATAAACTCTCTTAATAATATAAACCCTAAGCTAGATATACCCCGAACGGTCTCGCAACGGTAACGGAGTCTAGCCTACCTGTGACACAGCGTGTGTCACAGCACGAGCCTACAGATCAGTCAGCAGTCTAGTGTTGGCCTAGGGGTCTGTCATAGGGGCCTGCACCGGGACTCCCAGTCAGGGCTGCCTATACAGATTCCAGCACACCACCCCAGCACTGTGGGTGGTGACTGGCTAGGAGAGTCAGAAGTGTAAGTTGCTAGGGTAGAAGCCAGGGTGACAGGTCCTAACTGCTAATCCAACTGTGCCATTCTGATACACAAATTGGAACCCTCTAGCTAGTACAAGAGCAAAAGCATACAGGCAATTGAGTGTCCTGCTAAACTACTGAAAGAGTCTGCACCAGCAAGTCAGATTGAAGAATATAAAGTTGTCAAAGTAAATCAAACCAGATTGAAGACCGTGTCGAGGTCAAAGTACATCTCAGTACACCACCAGAAAGTGGTGCACTGCCAGAGCCAGAAGGAGATCTACTCGGGGTCAAAGTTCAGAGGAGCACCTTCACCACATCGATCACCGTAGTAGCCCGCAGTAGCACGGCGGAGCAATACGGGGCGGCCAAAGTGTAAGGTGTCGATCACTGAAAAATCATTCGCCAGAGAATTTGACGGAGTCGGTGTTGTTGATTCGTCGATCACGGGAGGCTGCACCGCACCGGGGTGCTGCCAAGTGCTGCCCGACGGTGGGGCCTCGTCATCTGAAGACGATGCCGGCGACAGCGGAGGACCGTCCTCAAATCCGAACACGGCAGGCGGCGGCGACCCGGGATGCCACGGCACCGGAGCCATATAGAGGCCCTGCCGCCTCTGCTCCCGCCGGTGGAGACGAGGTGGAATAGCACACGGCACCGTACCAAGCGGTGCCTCCTCATCCGACACCTGCAGAAGGTCGATTTCGTTGGCCACCGTGAAGGTGGCAGCTCCCACTCCCATGACTGAAATCAAGAGAATGAAGGAAAGAAGGAAGGGCATCCCCCACATACCCGGCTGAGCGGGGAAGCCCCATGGTGGCTTGCCGCAACCAGAGGTGCGGTGAGCACCGTCACACCAATCCCCAACGGCACCACCAGAGGGAGGTGCGTGGGCTGCGGGCTCCGACGCATGATTCGCCGAGATGGCAGGAGCCCGCGGCTGGCGCGCGTGATCCGCCAAGACAGCCTGCGGCCTCAGCCTGAAGCTACCGTCGGGGAGGTCCTCGTAATCATCCGTGTCGTAGCCAGTCAGGTCGACCGGCATAACCGCGGCGTGGTGAACATTCTCCACAATGCCCTTGAACTCACCGTCCGTGCTCGCCGTAGTGGTCACCCGTGCCGATTGAAGGGACACGGGCTCGCCGTAGCCGTAGTAGAGCTTCAGGAGCTCCTCCTCGTCCTCCAGGACAGGCATAGCAGGGGCCGGCACGGCGGATGCCGATGCCGCCGCACCACCTGCCGGAACCTGCTTCTCCGGTGTGTCACCTGCCTCGGCAGGGTCACACACCAGAGCCGAAGCCTGCGTGTCAACGCCCCCAGACGGCAGGAAGGAGGCGTGAGTGTAATGTACCTTAGGCTCAACGGCCGCGTTGACCTCCGCCGCGAGGTCGTCCAGCCGTTGGAGGATGTCCTCACCGGGCGTCCCCGTCACTGGTGGCACCGCGTCCACGGAGAAGCCGTAGGCGGACACGTCAATGCCCCCTACAACGCCCCCGCAAAGCACCGCTGGCGGGCCGTACACCGTCGCCGCACGGGCAAAGGCGTCCGCCCCCTCATCCGCTGCCTCCTGGAACACGGCACACATGGCGAGGGCGTGCACACCCTCCGCATCCTCGTCGTCGATGGGAATGCAGAAAGCTGCGGCCGTGCCAGGGGAACGTTGGCGACCGCCAAGAGGGCAGTCGCGGTAGAAGTGGTAAAGGTCCTTACCGGATTTCTTGCAGCGAGTACAGAGCGGTTTCGCCCGCTGCTCGTCGCGATCGAAGCCCACGGCGGGTGGGTTGCTCACACCCATGCGAAAGCCCCGCTGGGGCTGCCCTTGCCGCTGCGGCTGGCGTCCCTGCGGCGGCCGCTGCCCGTGCTGCCGCTGCGGCGGATCCCGCTGCCGCTGCACCACCGGCTGAGCCGCCCCACACTGCCGCTGCACCAGCTCAGTCAACTCCTGGATCTTGCCGAGGAGCACCTGGTGCTCGTCGCTGGAGAGCAAAGCCGACGCGCCACCAGAAGAGGGGCTGGCCAGAGCAGCCTTCCCGGCCTCCGTCGCCGCCCATGCCTGGTAAATCTCAACCACCAGAGAGCGAAGGGCACTGAGGGAAACCGTCGCAAGATCGGCCACCATGGGATAGCGCACCTTAACCGCGGCGTAGAACACCGGGTCAAGCCGGGTGTACAAGCTGAGCTTCCTGGTGGCTTCGGTGGGCGTCCAGTCAGCTGCCTTGTTTTCCCGCACCAACCGCTGCTCCCGAGCCAGAACGGGTTGCGGGTCAACGTTGGCGGGATAGCTGAGAGCCGCATGCTCTTGCTGGAAAGACTCCCGCAACGCCACAGGAACGCAACGCTTGATGATGTCCACCGGAGCACGCCGTCCATCTCGGTCAGCAGACGCGTCCGTCCCCGTAAGCCAGACGTGGGCGTTGCTGTGTTTCTCGATGACCAGCTGGAGCACGTCGTAGAGCAAGCCGTTGACCTTGCTCACCACCAGAGCCATAGGCTCGTCCATCGAACGAGGCCAGCTCCAGCCCAGCGGACGCGAACTCCGTACGAAGCTGCACCACTATGTCGGAGAGGAGGTTCGCGTCAGCCGTGCCGCTGAAATAATGCTTCTTGTCCCCAAGGATATCCTCGCGGATACCCTTGGCCCAAGACCGATGCAGCCGCTGCTTGTAGATCTCGTCAACGAGCTTGGACTGCTCCTGCAAATACTTCCTGGTGGCAACGTCGGCGTCCTCGTTGGAAGTAGGTGCGGGATACGCAAAAGTCGGGGTTTTGACCGTCGGCGTGTTGCGCACCGCGTCGGTCAGCCTCAGAGAGGCATCGATGTCGGAGTCCCTCATAAGGGACCTTTTGGATCTCGTAGAAACCATCACGTAGAGAGCCTGATGGGAGGTGGTACGCTGGGGCGCGTAAGGGTAGCGGCGTGGGGAGAATGTGAGTACACAACCATGCGAAGAGCGGTAAAACCATGGCAGCGAGGGGCACTGGAAGACGAAGTCGAGGTCGAAGGCGCTGCAGTCACCAGCCCAAGAAACGGTAGATTGCTGGATCAAGGCAAAGAGAAAACCGTACAAGGACATTGCGTCGACAAAGTCCGATCCAGGTCGAACCCCCATAGCCGCCGATCAAACACTCAAAAGCTGCTCATCCCAAACTTCCCACGCGCATCACGGGTAGACCGATTTACCCCCCCACTATAAAGTGGGGGGGGGCTGTCTCCTGCTGTCCTCCTTCGGAGAGCCGTGTCACACGTAGCATGCGTCTCGGTAGCTCGGAACACAGATGCATAAACCCCCTAAAGTATTTTATGTTATCATCTTAGTATTCCGAAAGCGAGTGTTCACTGACTGCACGTTCTGTGATAGATATATATCTGACTATATATATATATCCCCCACCAGCCAGAGAATCTCACTTCTCATCAGGTTATGGGTTGACCACTTCAGTGGTGGCATTGTTTCTTTTGGGATTCTAATTTCCGTCTCGTCGAACGTACCGACTACCGCAAGTCTCGTCGAACTTCACCGACTACCGCTACTGCATCACCGATTTTACCCTTACCGATTACCGACACCGAGAGTCTCGTCGAACTACACCGACTACCGCCCCGACATGATTACCGAAATGTCGCTTTACCACTCCGGCATCAACGACCGAAATGCCGCTTTACCGCAACCTTTTTGACTTTCTGGCCAGCAGCGCTTCTCCTGCAGCAAAGCTGGCTTACCGTACGACTATTTTGACCTCACGGGCGCTTTCCTCGCAAAAATCTACCCCATTTTGACCCTTTCATCGTTTGATTTGCTTAATTTTACGAGAAGTTGGCTTTTCGCTTGGGAACCCTAGCTTTGGGTTCGCGGATTCTGCAGTCAGCGGTCAGTGGTCAGCGACCATGTCTATTGGACCTCAGCGTGCACGTATGGCCGCTGTTCGTTCAGCGTTGATTACTCTTCGAGTACATCGGCAACATCCTACCATTGGCTATGGTCTGGTGGTGTCTGGTGGTGTTTGCGCACCAGACACCAAGCTCGAGTCCATCGCGCTCACCATCGACAACGAGTGCTTTGGCTATTTCGACCTCATCCCTCCCCTTCCCTCGCCTTCACCTTGTGCGCCCCTTGGTCACCATCTGGTGGTGTCTGGTGGTGTTGTCACGCCCACTTCACCCTTCACCATCATCCCTTTCAAGCCTTTTCCCATGAGCTCGACCACATCCCTTCACCGCATTTTCCACCTTCCGCCTCCTCACCCTTTCTTCGTCGGTGCATTCGCTCTGGTGGTGCCAGGCCGCTTTTGGCCTTGGCACCGCAAGGGCATTGGCTGAACATCGTCTTCCTTACGCTCGACGTCCTCTGTCATCGAGAACGTCGCCGCCGCCTGCTCCAGAGCCCAAACCCTGATTCACTACACAATTCTGTGTAGCCCTGCTCAATTTCAATCTAAGCAGCATGAACTAGCGCCGGCGGATGCCCCTCTAGCTGAGCTGAAAAAGGCTCCTTAGATTTCTTGCTGTGGGATGGCCGGCAGGCCTATTGACACTGCTCCCTGTTTCCACCTCTCTCCTTCTGGAGGAGGTGGTGTCACGGGTAGACCGATTTACCCCCCCACTATAAAGTGGGGGGGCCTGTCTCCTGCTGTCCTCCTTCGGAGAGCCGTGTCACACGTAGCATGCGTCTCGGTAGCTCGGACGAACACAGATGCATAAACCCCCTAAAGTATTTTATGTTATCATCTTAGTATTCCGAAAGCGAGTGGATACTGACTGCACGTTCTGTGATAGATATATATCTGACTATATATATATATCCCCCACCAGCCAGAGAATCTCACTTCTCATCAGCGCACCCAAACGCGCCGGTGCGCACCACCTACCAAAGCGGCCGTTTTAGCCAATCATGGCCAAAAGCAATGTGGAATATAGCGTGGATGGGGCCACGACCTACCGGAATATCCTAGTTCACTAGATATCAGAGGGTCTCGAACTGTGTCTGGATAAACTCTCTTAATAATATAAACCCTAAGCTAGATATACCCCGAACGGTCTCGCAACGGTAACGGAGTCTAGCCTACCTGTGACACCGCGTGTGTCACAACACGAGCCTACAGATCAGTCAGCAGTCCGTGTTGGCCTAGGGGTCTGTCATAGGGACTCCCAGTCAGGGCTCCCTATACAGATTCCAGCACGGTGCCTTGACCAGATTTGAATTCTGGACATGAATTCTTCTGTAGCCTTGGCCACATTTGAGTCAAAACCCTATCTGTAATATGTAATTTTTAACTGCCTTTTTTAGCTCGATATTGGTGCTGTTTAGCCCCAATATTTCTTGCCATGCCACTGCCACGTCACTGCCATGTCACTGCCACCCGAGCATTTCTTGCCACCTCACTGCCACATCATCATTCCACCATCAATACAGCTTAGAACTACTGCCTGCGTGGCAACCAGTCATTGGTCCTCAACTGATGTGTCATAAATATAGTCCCTTGGGGTCATGTAGATGTGTGCAAAGGTGTCATATGCCATGATCGGTCAAATATTCTCTGAAATATGACCATTTTATACAAAGGTGTTGATAATTGGGCAATGACGAGATAGAGATAGTATCGGAATCGCTCCTGTTCGTGTGGAAGACATGCGCTGGTCCTATTGCTCCAATTTCTTCACATTCTAGAGCTTGAAGTATTAAATCTACTTTGCTGCCACCAGACAACAATGCAAGCGGCATACTGCGCACCGACCTATGTACTTGTAAGAAATGCGAAGAGAAACCACCGTACTTGGCGCGCTTTAACTTCGGTGCACTCCGTCGTGCCATCTCGAGCGGGGCAGCGTGACCATGACCTTGTTTCAAGAGTTCAAATCGTCCGAAGCCACTTTCGTCTCCGCACACTGCAGCACTGCGTCGCGAGCACGAGCGAAAACGATAAGGCGAAGAGTAAAGTTAGCAAGCTTGATAATCCAGGTGCATAAGGCTTTAGTCGTCTTCGTGTCCAGTAACCTCCGCTACCTGCGAAGGCGTTGCGCTTTATACAGTGGCCTATGTATCGTATTCTGAGGCATTTTCTAAGTACAGGGGCTCTGCAAAGACTGGATTCGGGCACTAGTATGGCGTTGGTTTTGGGTGCATCCGGAGTGACTGGTTTGGTGCCCAAGACGCCCGAGGTAAAAAACCGGTATTTGAAAGTGTGCTTTTGTGCACGGGGAACTTGTTCTGAGGACCTGCGTTTGTTTCTAACAGGCAAATGTTCCCTCAAGCAAAACTCATTCTCCGCGTCGAACTCAACGGGTCTGCCTTGCGCAAACTGTTGCCAGCGCAGTTTTGTGTCAGCAAGTGTTTTTTTATCGGCTGAAATTCTCTCGTCGTACGTCGTATAACACTGGTCACTAAGACCAGGCAGGCACTTTCTGCAACGCAGGTGGTGCTGACACGTCTGTTCAATGTTAAACCAGGTGCAGTTCACTTGCAATAGCTGTGGAGAAACAACCGTCCGTTCCATTAATCCTATTGCGCTCTCCTCAGGAACAATTTTTGTACAGGTACTGGTCCCTTTCGCTCCTTGTTCTCCGAGAACGAGATTCTTCATTTTTCCTTCGTTTTGTTTTTGACTGACACTAGGTTTTGTGCTCACGTGGTTGCCATTTTGTAGTGTTCATGCTGTCTGGCGCAGCACAAGCTCGTTGACAATCTTAATATCTTCAATGACCTCCAGGTGACTCAAGCTACGTATTGATATAAACAAGGCTGAATTTCAAATGGTTTTGTGGGCTGAAAAAAAATCATTCTCGGATGTAAAACAGGGCCCGGCCGGGCGATACATACCAGGAACTACTGTTCATAGCCGAGGCGGTTCTAAATCATTCCAACGTGATAGGTATGCCTTTATACATTCTTGTACAAAGTCCTAGATGAGCGCTTTTGACTTTTCGACTGGCAGTCGCGCACTCTGTCAACGCTCCCACACTCCAACCGCTGTAGCCTGTGTGCCAAAGGAGCGCCTTGCGTTCCTGGTGGATTATATGCTCCATACGAGGAGAGGTGAGAAAGAATCAATCCTTGCCACTCGTGAATTGCCCTACCTATCCAGGATGTCGTCTTTTAAGACGCCTACCGCTGTCCGTGAACCGGATTTCATGCGGGTTTCGTCGCCCAGCAGGACATGCCCTTCTCAAGCGCGCACCTTTAACAGGCATGCGCCAAGAGAACGGGTACTCGAGTGGGTTTGGTTCGTTATTAGTGACCTTCTAGCCCTTTCTTTGTGGTTTCTTTGTAATTACTTTCCGAAACTTTGTAAAGCAGTTTTCCACTACAGATCCAAATAATCGGTTAGGGCACAGATATGTTTTCTTTCGCAAGCTGTCAGGAAAATTTGGACCTCCCTTATTGTGAGATGCTCCTTCCATTGTTGTGTACTGCAGGGAATCAATTTCAAAGATTGGTCGTTACTATGCACCAGTTGACTGGCCTGAGTCTGCGGACCAGTAGCACTCTTTGATCTTCAAACAGATTGCTCTGAGAGAAATCCTCGGAAGACAGTTGAATTGAATGTAATAGTGTACTTGTAGCTGAAATCCACGAGGAGGCGATGATGGTTGATTTAGCTCTATTAAGATTCTCGGCTGCAAAAGTGTAAATTTCTTATTGTGCTACTGATTGTAATATATGATACGTGTACCAATAAAAGTGCAAATGCAAAAAATCCTGTACCCATACGTTGGGTGTGCTGTGCTTACAACTGAACAACTTCACGGAATACTCGCTTGTTAACTGAAGTTGATAAGGAAAAGGCCAATCTTCAAGGAATATTTATGTGCACCGATCCCCCCTCGATGATCATGCATCTAAGCTCAATGCAGTTTGATAGCGTGCCATTATTTACAATGCAGCAAGCGGGAACCACGGCATATTTACAAGAGACAAACCCATAGATTATGCCAGAGCTTGCTGGTCAACGATCGATGATTTCGGGACGGGGTATTGCATTGAGCAGGTTGCAATCAACGTGACATTCTCCGTACCTCGTTGTGAAATTGTGCTAGGAGGCAAGCACAAGAGCCCGAGACGCAAGAAATGGGCAGAAAACGGCTAAGTGCAAAAACTGTAGTACTCCGTGTAAGAGTACAATAGGACCGATCTGAATGATGACATGCGAGGTGTCTAAAAGTGCTAGACGGAGTGCATAGTACAATATTGTTCCGATAGTGATACTACAGCTGAGTTCCGAATGTATAAGAACTCAAGTGTTGCCAACTTCGGGGAAGACATCCGAAATGAGAAAAGTAAATAATAAGTGTACGATAAGTCAACAGCCGAAACCGCTGCTTGTATACTGAAAGCATTCACACGAATCTAGAAAGCATATTCCGAATAGCTAGACCGCCGTAGTATCGAAATCATACTCGTGCGGTCGTATACGATCTAGTATATGATAATCAGGAAAGTGTAAGAAGAGAAGAGCTGGAGAGGTGGAGCCTCCCACAGAAACTAACACAAAATACATTCGGCTGATCGCGCACGTGAACTTGTGCTTTGTGCTTAAGTAGAGCTCTAGCACAGTAGCTGGAAGATATGTTGATGAGATCTCTGAAATAATCAAACAGCAAGTGAGGCGCTCCTGCGCACTCCCGGCATATGGAGGAATCGACCGCCCAACTAAATTCACAACAACTGACGGCATGCGCTTCCGAGGATTGTTAGCGGGGGCGGTGCAACGGTTCAATAATACGCCCCCTAGGACGTGCATTTTGCCTGTCGCAAACGCGTGCACATGGTGGGACAAACACTCAAATTACTGCCAAGAGATGCTGTAACTCCTCAGTCACCAAATAAACCATTAGATGTCATATCGGTGCTCTGCGGTATGATCCAACGTAGCATATATGTGTGCGTGCTCGGCATGACATCCATCGTTGTCCTCAAATGTCTCAATAAGTCGTCTTGTGGGTGCATTTTCATCTAACATAAAATATGTACGAATTCCGAGACGAAGATACTTATTCTGAGTGAACGTGAATGCGTAAACAACTTGTAATATTCACAATATGCTCGCGTGCGTATTCTACGCGCGCGAATCCGGAGGTAACCGCAACACAGTCCACAATAAGAAAGCAAGCCATACAAAAGAAACCACTCTTAATTGACGCAAAGTTAGGCATTCTGCCTCCAATATACGGTCTCACTGTGTCCATGTTAACATACAAGCTAATTAAGGAACCAAGGAGTGTCCACAACTGTGCTAGGCGCTAATCCAGCCTTCATTCATACTCAAAGAGCAACGCGCATTCGCAACACGAGTCAACCTGCCACAATGGGGGACCCAGACTCAGGCGTCTGGGTCCCCACTCTCAAGTGAGTGAAACTACTTCTCTATATATATACGCTGCGCGCTTGCCCACGAATCCAGTGAGTGGGAAATTGGAAAAATGCTACTGAAAAGCTGTCCGTTCGGACTCTCTGATATCATGTCCACAGATCTGTCTCGTAACCTCCAAACTACCAGTCTCCTGTCCGCGCGTCGCGCTCTCACCTCTGCGCGACCACCACCTGTGTCACCTTATCTCACCGCCTCCTACGATCGTGCCCACGTCGTCAGTCGTCTCCCAAACATCTGCCACATGCACCATCGGCTGTACTCTGCATTCTGTGTCACATCTGAAACCAGCCATACACTGTCATCAACAGTCTGCATCGCGACTACGTCATAAGCAAGCCAGTGCCACATACGATACTCTGTCATGCGTACGTCACACCTGTGTCACAATGTGTCACCAGCTGGACAACCCGGCTTCCGTCCCATGAAAAGCCGGGGTTTGTTACATGCCTCTGCCCCTCCCTCCCCCCCCGAGTCGCCGCCTCTAGGGGATACACCCCCCGGCTCCCCCCCGGGTTCGCTCCCTAGAATAAGCTGTCTATATTATTTCCTGATAGTGATGTACACACATACGCGCATGGTAATAACAAATTTCGTCGTACAGGTCCGAATGTATACGATGGCGATGACGCGGCATCAAATGTTCATATGATCATTGCATATGCGATGCAGCGAACATCGCATGCCATGCGCAATGCGCTTATCATGCAAATGTGCCAATACTGTGAATGCGCCAATGATCATTCGATTGCGTCTTTGACCATGCAAGTGCGCCGATGATTATGCGAATGCGCGGCGCATGCGATGATCACTTGATTAGCATGCGCCATGCGCGCTGATCATCATGTGCCAAGCGCTGATAAAGTGAGCATCGCATGCGCCCTTCGATAAACATCATACACCATGCGCGCTAATTTACATCATCCATGTCGCCATGAGAGCATCGTGCAGGTGGCATACGTGATGTCCATTACTCGTGAATTGCTGACCTGTCAAATTCGATGATACATGGCAGTTGGAATTATACGTCACAATTACGAGCATCGCGGGGCGCCACGTCAGCATGACGATTGATGGCGTTGCGCGCCCCCCGTCCGATGGACAGGTCGTCGCTCATGCGAGATCTCCATAAAGATTGATGGCGTTGCGGCGTCCGTCGAATTTTTGTTCTTATTTCGCGAGACGCTATCGTTGAACGATGGCGATGACGCGGCATGCAATGTTCGCATATGCTCGCCGCATCGAACATATGAAATGCGGCGATGATGGCATGCGAACGTGTCACAACCCTAAACCCCAAACAGGGGGTCCCCTAGGGACCTCTTCCTATACCCCTGCACCCAACCATCTCCCGCTCTGCCGTATCCCTTCCGCAATAAACCCCAAAACCCCACAAGCTTTCACGCTCAGTTACAACATAATCATCCCCCATCAGACACGACCTCTCACATTCAGTTACACTACAACAACGCGTGACATTTCTCCAACCGTCGTACGCTACGCGACAACCCACGCCAGCTCAGCCCATATTTCACTACCCAATATACACAAATCCCCTCAGAATCACCGCGCATCAACCACAAACTTCCACACTCAGTTACACTACAACACTTCACGACCTTTCACCAACCCGTCATACGCAACGCACCCTCTCGCACCACGCAGCGCAGACCATATTTTACCATCAATTACGCTCGCGCCAGCACAAGCTGGCTCATGCCTTCCCCCCTCTCGCAGCGATACCTTCGCCACGCTGGCAACCGCTAGCCTCAAGACCCAAATCCGACCTCACGGATATAAACACTACAAATCATACCCATACCTTCGCACTTACAGCATTTCACAATCAGTTAACTCGCTGCACGTCGCAGCCTATCGCCAGCCCCGCGACATCACGCTCAGCATTACGCAATCACCCTATCACGCCATATTACGTCACTCTGTACGACTGTACGAGCGACATGTCCCAAACTGGAATTACTGCGTTACAAACCATGTTCAGACCAATTTTCTTTCTTGACAAAGCTCTTGATCTTCAGCTATCACTCTAATTTATCATACAGCAGTCGTCGCTCTGGCAATCAACGATTACGCCATCGCGCCGGACACCACATCAGCAGCAGCGCGCCAGGTCGCAACCTGTCACCGTCGATGCCAAATAGTGAGACACAGCAACCGACACGTCAGTCACAGTCGCATCGCACGCTCTGCTGCAGCGCAATCGTCACCTCGAGACGGTTCAGCAACTACAACAACGATTCAGCCACGTCAGCGCCAACGATGCTTGCCATACCAGCATCAACCATCGACCTACAACGATTCAGACGCCGGCAGACAAAACGCCGGGTAGACAGACCGCCGGAGCCGGTCAGCCCGCAAACATGGTCATCTCAAACGCCGTTCACCACCTGCAATCCTTGACATCAACAGTCACTCAGCGCTGGAATACAAAGAGACAATAAGCACACGAATCGCCCTGTAGCCCTGAACTCCGCAAGCTTAGGCAATATATATTGCTTCGTACCCTGAGTGCATCATATTCCGCTGGACCTTTCAATAACATCCAAGTGGTAAACTGCCCTGACTCACCGTGAATTTAAGACTACAGTACAACTATTTGGTGTAAATTTACTAACCTGCCTGTGCTGCCTTCTTCGCGTGCGAATCCGCGCCGTACCCACAGTTTGTATCAGCCTGGGACAGCTTGAATATCCGCATACTTTCGTTATCGACAGCCTATAGCAACTCACGCGCGTTCGTTAGCACTCCCCATAACTACACGAATTCGCACTGCAATCCACAGTATACGCCCCGCAAGTACGCTATCGCAAGGGTATGGTCGTTTATCGTTTGTTAGTGCGTTATCGCTTTTCTTGGCTTGCTCCTTATGGCAGGATATACGAAAGTGGCTGTTTGAGCGGAATATGAAGAACCACCGTGCGAATCCAGACTTCAAAAGACAGGCGCGATAGGGTCAATATGCAAATTCACTGTGTACGCGTGTATGTGTATGACACAGTTGCGCATTCGCACGTCCCTGACTTTCGACGCCTACGCCTACGCAGCCGCGTGAGCGTCACCTTCTTTCCCCTTTTTCAACCTCGCCGTTATCCGGCACTCGACCGGGAATTCTCAGGTACGGTTTCAAAAGCAGGAACACCTGCTGTGAATTCTCCGCGCGGTGTCAGCAACGTCGAGAACACTTCGTGTCCCGTCGGCAGAGCTAGCCGGACGTCGTGAGGTCAGCGACGTGCCAGTCGCACTTCAGTTGACGCCCTGTGCGAGGCCAACCCCATGAATTCACGTGCAGATCCATACTCAATATGCGGCGGACCGCAACTTTCTCCGCGTGGATTCATGTGCAGTCTGCCGTATACGTCGTCGTCCTTTGTCCTCGCGTGATATGACCGTTCCCGACACGCCGGTCGCCGTTCTTGATTAGCGTTCTGCCGACTCCGGCTGTTCGTGCCCCAGCCCTGTAACGCACAAGTTTGAATTCAGCTGGGAATGCACTACCAAAATTGGTTGGCCCCTTTTTGGACGTCATGAATTTGCAAAACTGCTTCACCACACGTCCCCGTCTCAGCTCCGTTCGACTTGCCCCGTGCGAGGCACAGCTTTGTGCTTGTCCCCTGTTTCGCATTGTGTTTCACCCTAATATAAGTTGCATTCTGTTTGCATAATGTAGAAGGTATGCCGCTTGTAACAACTAGAATATTTATATAGCACACCTCAGAGTGAGGCCTGTGGAGCTCCAGTTCTGACTCCAGGGCAGCAACCGCAACAGGCCGGATCAGGCCACCGGGACATGAGTCAAAACATGCGCTATATTATAACCACTTTGTTGTATATCATGTGTTCATAGTATGCCATGTCGTCATATCATGCCATTCTGGGCATGCTCTGTCATATACGCGCATCGCCTATATCGTGTTGTAGTATGCAATTATTAGTACGCTAATGCAGGAAGGGTACGAAACGGCACGGGGTACGATAACGCTAGGACACACGTGGATGCTGTAATTACATATGATGCACACAGCAGAAACAAAATACTGAAAAATCACATGGCGGGATTCGACAAAAGCGAGACTGGAAAACTGCTACAGGAAAAAAACACACACCTAGCGACATATTTGCTGCATCCATATACCGACTGTTCAGAAGCGAGACCGAAACAGCAATAGCCGCGGGGGCTCAAAGCCTAACGTCCTGAAACGGGGATATTTCTAATTCATGTTAATATTATATGCATGAGGTTAGCAGATAATCGCCGTAAAGCGACTTATATATGTGATATATATATATATATATATATATAATGATATATATATATATATATATATAAAGCTTTGGGGGGTTGTGGTTAGCTCATTCTTGTTGTCTAAGAGTTCGTTCCGTAAGCGTACTCTCAAAGTCCCAAGTTTTGAGCAGATTTGTATTTTATATTGGATATATTTTATAACGTGTTTGTAAGGACAAGGAGGTGTACTTTACGGACTTCCTCAAAAGTGTAACTCCAAGGCTCTAAGGTGTGCCCACTTATCACATTTGTGGAATTAATCGGGGCACTGTCTTGCTCAGTATATTGAGTTGACACAATCCCCCCGCGGCGGTTGATACCGTCCTGAGGTTTTCCAGGGCCCTTTACAGTGGGTGCCCCTGTTTTAGCGTCGTGTACCCGTGCGCGGCGCGACAGGGAGTATAAGAAACTATATAATCCTTTGCTTAATATTGTCAACTCAATATATATAGTTTGAATGACTCATTTGTTGCGCCTTATTTTGATTTATCTTCTCTTTGTTTTCCCGACTTATATCTGTACTCATGATCATCGAAATGCACAAATAAGAGATCGTTCCTTATATTATACTTCTTCTCGATCGGATGATTTACGCCCCTGGCTAATTGTCGAACATGTCAACAAACTTTTCGATTATGTCGATTTTCCTCGGCTTCTTTCGGACACATTTGTCGATTGTCCTTTAGGTAATGATGGTGTATGTTTACGATGGTCTTGCCACAATAATCCACCAATTGCCGTGCGTTTATCTACGATTCGTAACTTTGTTTCAAATAGTCATTATGATGAGGTTTGCCCGTCAAATTTATCTAATTTCCTGGATACTGATGAATGCGCTCCTTGCCATTGTCAACGCGCGTTCTCTTCACATTGTGTAGAACAGTCGAATTTTCATATTTGTTGTGACGCGTCTCATGATTTGATTCCGGATTTTGGTTTGAATCGTCGTCTAGAAGCGGGCGCGAATTTTAGAGATGTTCAAGACTTTTCTCTCGTTGGCGCAACTGATGCATTATATTTAGCATTTGATTCACTCGCTGCACGTCATGATTACATACACACCGCGATTTTACGATGGGGTCGTTCTGTTATTGCAAGTTTTAAAGATGCGATCACTTCTTTTCTCTTACGCTCAGATGTTACTTCGTTACGCGAGTTGGGACATTCTTTTGGCGATATTGATAAACGACTTCTCTCATCTTTACAACGACATTTTTCATTCGTGCGCATTGATAAAGCTACTAGTAATGTCGCTTTAGTTTGTAATCGTTGGATTCTTTCTCACATATTTAAATTCGTTTCTGATGAATCGCATTATGTTCGCGTTCATGTTCAGTTTCGATGGATGATTGATTCTTTAGCTTCAAGAATCGTCAATTTAATTCATGCGAAACATGTTTTACCCACACAGCAGCGACTTCCATTTTTTTATGTCATTCCCAAAATGCATGAGGATCCTATTAAAGCACGTCCCATTGTTGCCGCTCATGATTGCGTTATCACATGCACACAACGAGTACTTTCTACAATTCTTCGACTTGTTCTTGATACTTTGAAACAGTTTCACGCTTTTGAATTTGAACATACAGGAATTAGAAAATTTTGGCTTGTGGAGAATTCCTTAGAATTCATTATTTCTCGTCCCATTGAAATTGAGCATATTTTTACTAGTGATGTTGATTCTATGTATCATAATTTAGACCAAGATTTTGTATTTCATGCTGTTCATGAAGAAGTTTACTTTGCAATGTTTCATATTGCACGTACAGATCGTGTGTTTATTTCACTTGATTATACTTGCTCTCATGATGACTTTGCTTCTTGGTCACCTACTGATGTTCTACATTCTCATTTAGCTTATTCTTTGGATAATATTGATGCTCTTTTATCTCACATTTTAAGTGATTCTTATATTTCAGTAGGCGATGCAATTTTTAGACAAACTTGTGGTCTCCCTATGGTGGCTACTATCCCGAGATCCTTGTGGGAGGACCTAGAACGCTCTAGATCCTCCCACAAGGATCACTTTTTCAATAATTTATTTAGGCGCCCCACGAGCTTTCTACAAGTCAACACCAAGGAATACTTTCCACATGGGACCTATACTAAGTAGTATGGTGCGTGGTTTGACGAGAATCCATCATATATACTCCTAGTTAATGCATTTATAGCATGCCCCAACCAAACTTTGAACTGCTACGCCTTTTAAAGCTTCAAAAGCGGGGTGTATCTTCCATAATTTTTTGCCAATCGTATATCGATCCTTTGCCACCATAGACATGATATATCTCAAGGTATGCATGTATATTAATCATGTTTGGGTCAAAATACGACTTGGATAATATATATTGGACACATCACACGAACGCGGTCACATGGGTAAGATATACACATTCCTTAAGTATGGGGATAATTTCGCATTTTGGGCGTGAGTCTTGGTCCATTTTAAGCTTTAAGGCTAGATCTTTGCCTTGGTGAGCACTTCAGTACTTTGATATGACTTCAAAGTCTCCTTGGGATTTTTGGGGGATTTTTTGAACGGTTAGAACTACCGCTAGAGGTTCTAGAATACGATTTTCAGACCCTGATAATGATATAAATATTGAATTTCGACGGTACTACACCATGGCATGCGCATATGCGGCGATTAATCCGGCTAGTATGATATTAAAGGGCTTACAAAATTAGTTTTGGTCATATTCTCGAGGGTTAACAACATACGCACCAACCCGAGCTCGTGTAGCAAGGCCTAGAGTTGTCGGTACCCTAGATCCTCGTGGTAGGATCTAGCATTTTGATTAAAATTCTGTGAAAGCACCCACCCAAACCACGCTAAGATTAAAGGTCAAACCATCGACATTTCAAGCAAAGAAATGTTATAGATAATTCAAAAGGTTCATAAATATTGCCCCAAAGCATATGCGGGGCCACTATATACGACATACAAGGTCGCCATGCCCATTTGCGCTAGATTCTTGTGGGAGGATCTGGATTAAGGATAGTAGCCAATGGGAGGGGCTTCTTCACCGCACTTGGCGAATATTGCACTACATCATTTAGAGAAGGAATTTGTGGAATAAAATTCAACTTCCTCTTTTCAGCATAATATTTTTCGATTCCGATGGACGATTTTGCAATTATCAATAATGCTGATTTTGCTCATCTATTTCATTTAGTTTATCCATCTTATTCAGGCATTTCAATTGTTATTAATGATATGCCAAAGGTACAGGGCATCCTTACTCATGCACACTTTTTAGATTTGTATATTTATGTTCATTCTCATTCACTTGAGGTTTTCATTACTTTATATGATAAACGTACTGGCTTTCCATTTGATATACATAAGTTTCCTCACTTATCCTCTAATGCTTGCCATCAGCAAATTCATAATATTTTCTTTGGGGAACTTGTGAGACTTTATCGTATCAATACTCATCTTCATTTATTTATTCAGAATGTTGTTTCATTGTTCCATTATTGTGTTACATATAAAGCATATGAGATGCATTCTTTGAAAAATCTCCTTTGGAAATTTGTGTTGTCTATTCATGATCATAATCATTTTGGTGAATATACAGACTTGACATTTTATAATTTGATTTGTAGCATGTTTGGTACACAGTGTTAACATGGGTGGATCATATGGCGGTGGCGGTGGTTATGGATCCCGCGGCAATTACAATTTTGGCAATAAGAATACCAGATTTACGCCTCCCAATAAATATCCTCGTCACAACAACAATGAAGATGGCGCTAGAAAAACAGAAATCCTACGAAATTTGGGTGTATCTTCCGTTGACAATGCATCTGACGCACATACTGCGGAATCTCGTTGGGAAATGCTTGTTCAGCATGAGAATACATTTCTGAATCGAAAAGATAATCGCATTACTCAAGAAGGACTTAATAAAGGCAAGGCAATCTGTTTTAATGCAGCTCTACCTTTGCGAGTCCACGCCGATTCTGATTGGATTCGCAATAAACCTGCCGATGAGTTGAGTTTAATTCAACAATGCGGGATGTCAGGTTGCACTTTAGCGCCTGAACGTTGCCTTGATACGTATGGCGAGTCACGTTTTCACCCATCTTCCTTCAATGAACTTCCTTTTTGTTCATTCAAACACTGCCATAAGAGCTTTTGTATATTTCAGCATGGTATTCCTCCTTCATCATCCTCCAAGGCTACCAATGTTGATGCTTCAACACCTTCTTTTGCTGATGGTAATCGAGCATTGCTTACACGTATTACTGATTTGGAGAAAGACATCTCTGATGCTCAAAATCATTACTCTGAGCTATATCTCAAATGGAATCGTATGTGCTTGTTGACTACTGGAACAATGGGAATAATTACTTTATTTCCACCACCTACCCAGACCTCCGATGGAAAATGGACATTTGATGATAAGGTCTTGAACTTTTTATTTCAGACGGCACTATCCATGCAGTCTAATACACCCTTCAATACTTATGCAGCACGTCATGGCGTTCCTATTTCTACTTTTGACTTGGTTGCTGAGACGTATGGTTATACCAAACCTAGTTTGGCAAGTTATACTACGGTGTCTTCACACCTTCCACGCCTTGCCACATCTTCTAAGGATGTTGATAAAATGATTGAAGGTATTCCTTCTTTGTTATGCCCACAAAGATATCATTTTGAGGACCAAATTGAATTATGCATGAAACTAGCCGTAGAAGAACCTTCAATAAAGAATTTACATTTGGCTGTATTGCAACTATTTGCGCCACCTTCAGCTTTAGAAAGAGCATATACCTTTTCTTTGATCCAGGACATGCATGTCTTACTTACGCGTCGTGCTACTGATTTGAAATCTTTTCCAATTCACTTACATATCAATCCTATCAAGTTTACTACACATGCTTTTATCCAAGAATTTTACTTTACTTTTATTGCTTCAGCCCATTTTATGTTGCATGTTGTTGGTAAACAGATTTCTATGAACAACAAGGACTTCCCATCAGCTCTACCTGCACCAAAGTTACTTCAATCGACGACAAATAATCAGTCAGATTTACCTTTACAAGATGGATTCATATACACTCGTCATTCTTTGGATACATCTGGCTTATCTCCGATATCATTACACCATGGGTGCAATACGGCGCTATTGGCGTATCATCTATCTTCGCACTTTCGTTTTCAGATTGTACAAGAACTTGTTCAAATGTTTGTCGAAGACCATGATTATCATATAAACAATAATGTTTCTTTACTTTCACAGCTACTAGCTTGGCTGCAACAAAGACCTGAGCTTAAGGTTCTTCTGCAATATATTACACCTCTAGTTGATAAAGCTCCTCTAGTGTTTACAGGTGTTGGACGAAGTGTCCCTAATCACATAGCAATAAACAGTGACCATCCTTTGAGAAACAATTATGTTAACATGATACAACGTATTCATCATGTTAAACAAGGATGTGGTTTTGATATTATGTGTGATCCCGCCTTTTTGGGATTTTACTCACCCACTATATTTGATGAACATGCGTTTGATCCTTTTGCTTTCTTTGCCTATGCATTTGCTTTGCCATCACTTTGTGGATTCAAACCTGGTTATGCTGATTGTCATGCTGCTTGGTGTATTGACCGTTGTGATACATATTTACACTATACATTGTGTAATATGCATTGGCTCTCTTTAGCGAATAATGCTGCAAATAATTTAATGCTTCATTTGTTGAACAAGAACAATGCGATCGTGAAGCTTCTCGTGCACGCAGACATGCTAAAAATATTAGAATCTTGAAGGCACGAATTAAGTCATTTAAATAAAGATAGTGTTTTCCACTTATGATGATAGTGGTATCACCTTATTTTATTAACTTATCTGAACCGTGAGGGCGGAACGTTATTGACTTCAGGACTCCTTGTGTTGCACTTTTGTCCTTACTACATTTTATGCTTACACACTCCTTATATATACTCCACCCACCCACTGCATTATTTATTTTAGGGTGGGTGGGATGTTTTGGGGTTTTTTATCATTGATTACATTTTTTTTGGTGCATTTTAAATCTTGAATTTATTTAGTCGATATTGATTAATTTCGACTTTTTTCATTGCTTCATAATTTATTTCACTAATGTCATCAGATTTGTTTTATTTTCATTTTCAAGGTCAATTTTTTATATGACATAATATGATATGACATATCATAGTGTTCCCTATACTTTACAATTGTTGATTTCTGATTAGGACAACTCGCTGTCTAAGTTGGGCACTTTGTCATATTTGTCACTAACTTTTAATTAGTCATATATTTGACAACTTAAACTTTACTATTGATGACTCATCTTTGACTATATATTTTTGAAAGCTAGTCAGCAATGATTGTTAACTGATTGATAATTAAGATTACAAAAGATCTTTCAAGATGTGCACAACATTCTTTGTTAAAAAGCTTTGGGGGGTTGTGGTTAGCTCATTCTTGTTGTCTAAGAGTTCGTTCCGTAAGCGTACTCTCAAAGTCCCAAGTTTTGAGCAGATTTGTATTTTATATTGGATATATTTTATAACGTGTTTGTAAGGACAAGGAGGTGTACTTTACGGACTTCCTCAAAAGTGTAACTCCAAGGCTCTAAGGTGTGCCCACTTATCACATTTGTGGAATTAATCGGGGCACTGTCTTGCTCAGTATATTGAGTTGACACAATCCCCCCGCGGTGGTTGATACCGTCCTGAGGTTTTCCAGGGCCCTTTACAGTGGGTGCCCCTGTTTTAGAGTTGTGTACCCGTGCGCGGCGCGACTGTTCGGTTGTGAGGACTGAACCAGTCTCACAAGGGTGCAAGTAACACTTACAGAGAATATGGTTTGGGAACCATAGGGTGATATTGGGATGCTTTGTATACTGTCGGATATTTCATTTAACTTTAGGTGAACTTTCACTGTTTGAAGTTACAAGACACCAGAGCTCAGTGCTAATGTGTAACTAATTCAAAAACTAGCATGAGAGCTTGTTCAGCTCTTTAAGTAGTAACATGTCGACTCGAATTCCCTCAGATCTCATCCGAATTCGACAGTCACAGTGCTCAGTCACTTCATGTTCACATATCCTATGACAGGTCTTGTCATTTGGCATTTGGGCTGCAGCTGCCAGTCATACAATGATCTCTGCTCTGAATTACTGAATGGTCATAGATCTGATGATGTGGCAAGAACTGGGGCTCTCCTGGTTTCCCTCCAGTTCTGTATGGCTGTTTGAATATGAAATGGTTCCCACCATTTCTGGGATGGTTTCCACCAATTCTCTCAACCTTCAAAACTCACTTTCGGGTCAGGCATTTCTGTCAGTCATTTCTGTCAGACCTCTCGTCATCTGGTCATATAAATGCCTGTCATTGGTGACTGTCATAGTACCCGTCACTCGTCATTCTGACACGCCGTCATTCTGTCTCGTGACTTACCCTAGCACAAGTCTGATCTGCTGTAGGTGCAGATATTCAAATGTCACATTTGAGTCAGTCACTTCTGTCGGTCACCTTTGTCAATTCTGCCAGTCACCTGTGTCATTCGGTCATGCTGGTGACTGTCATCATTTCCGGTTGGTGACTGTCATCGTTTCTGTCACTCGTCATTCTGACACGCCTGTCTCTCGTACTGACTCGTGATGTACCCTAGTACAACTCTCCCCCCCTTTTAGGCGCGCCTACGTCCTCGCTAGGCTGTCCGGCCCGTATATACATTGTCTGAGGTTTGAGCATGCACTTGTGACAAGAGTCGAGCTACTAAGCTCTCGGTTCTTGGGTTCCGTGCCCCCCAGTCCTCGGGTCTGGGTCCCCTTCTGCTTGCTAGGTTTTCCAAAGGCCCTCACCGCCTCACGCTGCCAACGCTCAGACAGATTGGTACGATGGTAATTCCCCAGCTTGCAGGTCTTCTGCAATCTCTGCGCCCCGAAGCTAGCAGGCCTCGGTATCTTGCGGCTCCGTCGCATACGGGTAGTATTCTCAGAAGTCCTCCAGTGACCAAGTCGTGGTCACCAACCAATCAGAAACACGAGTCTGGCGGAAATGCGCTGGTCGTCTACAAAGGGGACACGTGCCGGCAAGATCCAACCACGCAAGGATACAATGCCAATGGCATATGCCCCGTCCTGTCCAGCACCTACATGGAAGAAGAGCGGAGACACAGTTTTGCCACAGCGGCACGGTTGCGGCACATAGCAGGCAGCATGAAACATCTGCAGGGACTCGTTGATGCATCTCCAGAGGTGAAAAGAGCTCGTCGATGCAGAGTTGGCGAGTCCTTTGCGTTGTGGGCCGTTGAAACAAAGAACTTGCGCTGAGGGCTGCTGCTGGGCCACCAGTCTTCGCGTCGGGCTGCACGTGCTGGACTGTTTGCAGAGTAGCACTCGCGCCTGCGTCGTGGGCTGCTGAGGCATCAGCCGTCGCGCTGGGGTGCATGTGCTGGGCTGCCTGCGGAGCATCGCTTGCACCTGCGTCCTGAGTTGCTGAACCATCAACCATTGCGTCGGGCTGCTCGTGCTGAGCTGTCTGCGGAGCACCGATGCTGGGGCAGCTCGCTACCGTGGGCGGCCGCAGCTCAGCGCCGCTAGTGGGGCAGCTCGCTGCCGTGGACGGCCGCGGCTCAGCGCCGCTGCTGGGGCAGCTCGCTGCCGTGGGCGGCCGCAGCTCAGCGCCGCTGCTGGGGCAGCTCGCTGCCGAGGGCGGCCGCAGCTCAGCACTGCTGCCGGGGCAGCTTGCTGCCGTGGGCGGCCGCAGCTCAGCGCCGCTGCTGGGGCAGCTCGCTGCCGTGGGCGGCCGCAGCTCAGCGCCGCTGCTGGGGCAGCTCGCTGCCGAGGGCGGCCGCAGCTCAGCGCCGCTGCTGGGGCAGCTCGCTGCCGTGGGCGGCTCAGCGCCGCTACTGGGGCAGCTCGCTGCCGTGATGAGCGGCTGCGGCTCCGTGCTGCTGTTGGGGCAGCTCTCTGCCGTGGGCGGCTGCAGCTCCGCGCCGCTGGTGGGGCATCTTGCTGTCGTGGGCGGCCGCATCAAAATTGGCTCCGGTTCCATCGGGTACCATTTGCCATTTGGGTAGAGGAAGTCCTCATACGTCCACCCAAAAGCCGCATCCATCGCACAGCAGTCAAGCGCCTCCGGCGTACTCCCTTGCGATAGTCCGCAAGTCGCAGGAGCACTGAGGCTGTGGGCCGCCGGGGCCGTGCTGCTGCAGTCTGCTGGGGCAGTATGGCTGTGGGCAGTTGATGAGGCAACA